>JAODUO010001646.1:0-35000 GCA_025642075.2 Ridgeia piscesae | reverse complement strand
GAATACGTGATATGAAACATTCACATGTTCCTGGTGGGGCACATTCTTAAGCGAAACTGCAGTCGTGCTATAGGGCGTGGAAGTCTCGCGCGCGAAAACGAGGCTGGGGGCAGTTGGGGGCAGGAGGTCCATAGACTCCATGTTAACATATAGGACTTTTTTTGTTTTGGTCGTAATAATCGAACTATCCCGAAATAGCGTATTTCAGGTATATTGTCCGAAGGATTATTACAAGCAAAAGCAGTGGAACATTTTGCCGGTGACAATGATCACGGAAATCATGAATTTTAATCGATTATTATGGTGGTTGCCATGGCAATAGCGGCAAGTACTTGTGTTTGGCGATCTTGACTAATAATGAAGAGAGCCAGTTTTCGCGCAGTACAACCTGTTTGGGCCAAACGTATACATGTGTTATGATTATGTGCATTTAGACAACTTGTCAGATACAAGTGCTTATCGAAACCACAACGTATAGCAGTGTAAAACGAAATCCCGTAAAAGACACATACAGCCTAGCATCGTGTCGATTATCTGCACTACGTAAATCGCTAAGTGTCTATGATAGTGTGGTAAACTCAATATTAAATCGAACATTTAAGAAAAGAATCGTATAACACAAGATATTTATGAACTGATTTTCCTAGTATTCATCAGTCGGAAGCTACAACTGTCATCCATCGTAAGAATATTATTTTTGTGTCCAGTCCCCAATTAGTCTCGCTTAGTCCCCAATAAGCTCCAGTCGCGCGGAGTCACGCCATGTATCGTGACCCACTTGCAGGCCCTATTGTCAGTTGATTCCCAAATAGCCCACATGTCCTGTGGCCTGATCTAGGTGTCACTAACGACACACGCTCACCTACACGTGCACTTATCGTGTTGGCACGTGTAACAGAACAGAACCCAGCCGCGCGTGTCCAGTGGGCTAAGGTTCTAACGCCTTGTCCCGATCGACACAACAACATGTCCGTTATTCAGTTGTGTATAGAAAATACACTAGAAAGACCGTATAGAGTCAATCTTTGTAATTATTTTGATCAATATGTGACGTGCATGTTTACCGGAATGAGTTATTTATACCGGTCGTACTTACCGTTGCAGACATAAATTTGGCTAAACTTGATATCATTTGTTATAATCATATTTGCAGAACACACACACACACACACACACACACACACACACACACAACACACACACACACACACACACACACACACCACGCGCGCGCACACACACAAATACATGATGGGAATTATGTAATTACGTAACAATTAGTATTTACTTTATAATTAGTATTGATCTGCTAAGTTTGTGTTGATCCGCAGTGTATTGAAAGAATGTGCGGAGAAACATATGATATCTAAACTCAATTTTGCTTCCAGAAAATATAGAAGGGTCCCCTACAAAGGCATATGAGACAGTTTGTAAATATAATTGATATGAACATGGCAATGGATAAATGTTTCTTGAATTATATTACTTTTGTTAGCGGCTTTGCAATGATATTGACAACACAGAAGCCGATTTTGTGTATCCTACCGTAGCAAATATTTATTTATAACACCCTCGCTTCCTTTGTCACAATTTGAATAACTTACACTTTTAACGATTATATTTAAATATGTAAAATATATGATCTAAATATGTATGGTTAATTCAGAAATATATTCAATGCAAACTCGATTATTTCTAAGTACATGAAATCACAAAAAGTGTTTATCTGTACAGGAGCACGTAGACAGAGAGTCTTCGCGTAGGCATTACATGAAAGTCACTAGGTTCGACGTTTTGCACACCTGGCTAATTGCTACCATGTCCCGCGTCATGTTCGTGAGATAATGTTATTTGGCGAACCGTTCGGTGTTGTTTGTGGTTACTTGGGCATTGCGACTGTATTAAAAATACCTGTCGGACATCGTGGCTTAAATATGTCAACTAAGTAAATAGTGTTTTGTAGTCACCTAGAAACATGTTAGCATTTGGTGGATGTGTATGTGTATGTGTATGTGTATGTGTATGTGTATGTGTATGTGTATGTGTATGTGTATGTGTATGCGTATGTGTATGCGTATGCGTATGCGTATGCGTATGCGTATGCGTATGCGTATGCGTATGCGTATGCGTATGCGTATGCGTATGCGTATGCGTATGCGTATGCGTATGCGTATGCGTATGCGTATGCGTATGCGTATGCGTATGCGTATGCGTATGCGTATGCGATGCGTATGCGATGCGTGATGCGCTATGCGTATGCTGTATGCGTATGCATGGCATGTGCATGTGCATGTGCATGTGCATGTGCATGTGCATGTGCATGTGCATGTGCATGTGCATGTGCATGTGCATGTGCATGTGCATGTGCATGTGCATGTGCATGTGCATGTGCATGTGCATGTGCAGTGCATGCATGTGTGTGTATGTGCCATGTGCATGTATGTGCATGTGCATGTGATGTGCATGTGATGTGCATGTGCATGTGCATGTGCATGTGCATGTGCATGTATGTCATGTGCATGTGCATGTGTACATGTGCATGTGCATGTGCATGTGCATGTGTATGTGTATGCATGGTGTATGTGGTTATCCTGGTGTATGCTGGTGTATATACATTGTTTATTGTTGCAGTATATGCAGTGTAGTATGGAGTCACATGCATTGTATGTCAAAATAAAAATGTATATATATATATATATATATATATATATATATATAACATTTTTATTTTGACATAAAACATGTACACATAACATACACACTCATACTACACATAATAAATACAAATATAAAATATATAAAATATATATATATATATATATATATATAATAAGTATAGTAAGAATCCATACACCTGTTATACATCCTCGAAACCTATTATCTAGCTTAAACAAAGGTCGTATTTGTGTCTACGGCCTTCGGTGGAATTTCAACCGTCCTTCAGGGTATGTTGACCTCGACAGTATTGATATATTTACCTGTGTACGGACACGTAGGAAACAAACCACCACTATGTGTAAATGCATTATCTGCATGCGTGTCTAATCCAGTCCACGCCCAATGACCACACCCCATTAAGTACTGTTTATAAACCAGCTTAGTTTGCTTCTCGACACAGCTTTCCTCGGTGCTTCACTGCGCTTCGAAGGCACCGAAATCCGAAACAGACAAAACAGGTCGAGTGATATCTAGTGTGGTGGTTCGATCTCTTAAAATGTTGTGCTATAAACATATGATTTTGATACTTTAAGGACAACGTTTTTCACAAAAATTTAAAAAAAATCGGAAAATGTGTTTTTTGTTTGATCGCGCTTGTATATTATGATAATAGGTTTACATTTGCCTTTACACACACATATACATCATATTCCTAAGACCACGTACACTTTTATTAGTCTAGATAATACATACTCTGTGCGTCATTTGTAGTATATGATTTTAACAAATGTTATGCGTTAACGCACGGAATTTTTATTTGCCTATCGTATTTGCACTATTAAGCGCTAACAATTATTATTATTATTGTTATTATTACATGCATATATATTAAATAATAATAATAATAATTCATATCATTGTTACCATTGTAGTTTGCTCGATAAGATTGTGTTGGTGTGAAACATACTGACTAGTGAAACATACGGTGCTTTGAAATGCAGCTTTGTTATTTCCAGCGCACAACTCACCCTCTGAGAGGTCTCGTTGTAGTAGTCTTATGTGATCTAACTCTTTATATGTGATAATCCAATATATCGTATTCTTCATCCTATAGTATGACCATTCGCTCTCAACGGAACCATTAAAATAAATGTTTAGCTAACTTATATCGAAATAGTGTGTAGAAGGAACCATAACAAAATAAATTATTGATACTAGTCGAGAGCAAATATGTTGTATAATAATATACATATTAACAGACGGTACAACAGTGTAACATAATTTTAACCTTATTTTGTAATATACCTTTTGCACAATCCAGTTTAAAAAGTGATCAAGGAACCTCGATGTGTACTTAATAAAATTTAAGTTTATACCAATTTTAAGTAATGTTATCTAGTTTTTTTAACATATTGATTGAATGTTCGATTTCTCAGTCGTCAAATTATAGCATTATATATATATATATATATATATATATATATATATATATATATATATATATATATATATATATATATATATATATATAATTGTTGAATATATATATAATATATATAATATATATATATATATATAAACAGCATATCATACATATCAACATATATTTAATTATATATATATATATATATATATATATATATATATATATATATATATATATATATATATATAAACAAACATACATCACATCATATAACAGTATATTTAATATATATATATATATATATATATATATATATATATATATATATATATATATATATATATAAACAAACATAATAATACTTGTATATATATATTCAGCAAACAAATGTATAAACATGTTATTATATATATATATATATATATATATATATATATATATATATATATATATATCTTTATATATATATTGTAAAATTTCTTAGACACGTTGCAGATAAATTTAGAATATGTTAGTAGTATATCTAATAATATATCTGACTATTTGAGCTACATGGCATTATGCTACACTATATAAAAGTTTGAGTAAAATGTTGTATTGCCATTAGTTATAACGTACTTCATCTTCATTCATCTGTCAAGTATCTTGTCATTCCTCGATGTCTCCATTGTCATGTCGAACGTTCCGGCGACATTCAGTTTATCTTTTAAAATAACATTGTTTTACACAGTTATTATATCGGTAAAATAGCACAGTTGGTCTCTGAGATTTTATTAAAACTATCATTGAGACTATCATAGAACTTATGAAAACAATCTGCCAGACTGACATTAATACAGTTTAACCTCAGGCTCCAGTATAACTGATCGACCAGGCAATATGGTATAAGCGGTAATTCACAAACCACTCACTTGATCGCCAAACATGTGACCGTGGGTCTGTCTGGCTACTTGTGGGATTCACAGTATTCAGCCAAGTCGGCGGCGGAGACATCTTTTGTGTTAGGACTAGTGTTATTATGGCGTTGCTACAATACTGTTGTAGCGACACCGCTTAACGAAATAAACATGTCTTTACCACACGTGCTTACTGTCAGTGTTTGCACTTGTTCACACTATTATGGCCTGGGTGAAACTACGTTGTTGTTTTTCTATCTATGTCTTGGCAACGGAGTGGTTTACAACAGTGAATAGATGGGTGCGTGAACTTGGTGATGGTAATTGAGGGTTTTGTCGTATAAGCGAGACAGCGTAATTGTAGACTAGTACACAAAGTGAGCACTCGGTCACCTAACTCGGTGCTCTACTGACAGTTTTCAAAGAACAACTCGAGTAGACAAAGAGTGGTTACATACAATAGTCTTGGTGCGTACTAAGGTCTCTATGTCAGTGCTATTTATGTAGCACCTAAATATACCAATGGTACGATCCATTCAGTACTAGACTATGCAACTATTAATAAATTACTGATACTAAATGTAGATAAGGGGAACATTATGAAATCTAGAGATGATTGTGGAATTGAATAGCAAAATTAATTATATTGCGATACACGCCAACAATAGCAATACCTATTGGACATCTAAAGTGGTTGTAATGTGTCCAATGCATGACTGTGTTTTATTGGGGAATCGAAATGACACAGATGTCAATCTACGACCTTGTTTCAGTCGACAATTCCACTGTTGGCCGACTTAAACCTGTTACTGATCCTACGCAAACACACCAGAGTATCGAACGAATGTCATAGTTCTTGATAGTGGCCAGTTAATTAATTTAGTTCCAGCCGGTGAACACTCGCGGCTACCTGGATTTTGGACGAATCGGTCTTGCCAACACGGCACAAAACAACAATTAAGTGGTTCCGTGTGATGCTAGTACCAACATGCAAAAATACTGGTATGTAAGGTGTTACAGTAATAGTATATAATAATGTGTAGTTAGAAGTAGTAGTAGGAGTAGTAGAGTAGAGAGTAGTAGAGAGAGAGATAAGAGAAAGAAGGAGAGAGTGAGTAGAGGAGAGAGAGGAGTAGAGAGAGGGGGAGGGAGATATAGAGAGAGAGTGAGAGAGAGAGTGTAGCCAAGCAGAGCAGCAGAGAGAGCAAGCATTAGAGTGAGTACAGTAGTGATGCTAGTAGCCAAGCATAGCAAAATACTGGTATTGTAAGGTAGTTACTAGTAACATAGTATTAATAATACATAGTGATAGTATATAATAGTAAGTAGTAGTAGTAGTAGTAGTAGTAGTAGTAGTATAGTAGTAGTAGTAGTAGTAGTAGTAGTAGTAGTAGTTAGTTATTAGTAGTAGTAGTAGTAGTAGTAGTAGTAGTAGTTAGTTAGTTAGTAGTAGTAGTAGTAGTAGTATAGTAGTAGTAGTAGTAGTAGTAGTAGTAGTAGTAGTAGTAGTAGTAGTAGTAGTAGTAGTAGTAGTAGCAGTAGTAGTAGAGAAGAGTAGTAGAAGTAGTAAGTAGAGTAGAGTAGAAGTAGTAGTAGTAGTAGTAGTAGTAGTATAGTAGTAGTAGTAGTAGTATAGAATAGTATAATAGTATGTATTATTATTATTATTATTATTATTATTAGTATTAGTATTATTATTAGTATTATTATATTAGTATTAGTATTATTATTAGTATAGTAGTAGTAGTAGTAGAGTAGTAGTAGTAGTAGTAGTAGTTTAGAGTAGTAGTAGTACATTATGCCATGCTATGCAATCGCGATAGCCATACCTAGAATAGTACGTAATGATAGCAGTAGTTGTGTAGCGAAGATCAACGAAATCTCAAATGGAGTATAACGTACACCTAAAACTAAGCTGGCACTTCAGAGTAACAACCCGCAAATATAACTAAACGTTTGAGGATATACGCCAACAACGACGTAGGTTTCACTAACCATGTCCCGTTATTCCTACAGTTTACATAGGTGACGAGTCTTTGCCACTGCTCTGCCGCGATGCCGACCGGGCTCGTGGCACGCTGGCTGCTGCTGCCGCTAGCACTGATGTCTCTCGCTACGGCGTCTGAACTGCTGCCGAATGTCACTGGAGAAGTGACGCTGACAACAGCCGGAAGTCCGAGACGGTCTACGTCGAGGAGGCGGACTCGCTGACCGTGCAGCCTGGAGTGACCGCATTGATGGCGTCTGGAGCAAGTCTCATGGTCTATGGTCAACTGATTGCCGAAGGGACGTCTACTGATCGAATACAATTCACTTTGCGGGACACCAGGAACATGAGTGAAGGTAAACTAAAATATGTCACTCTTGCAATTGTATCGAACCAGAAATGTTTTATCTATATTACAAAAACAGTTCGCACTGCTTGCCTCTCTTACAACATGATAGGTTGGCCATCTAATAACCCCAGTAAGTGTGACATTTGTAGCTAGTTCTACAGACATGTATACAAGTACAGGGGAATCTTGCAAATGTTAAATCAAACATAAAAATTAGCATGATTACATTAGGAATGCCCGTAGGTTGTTTAATAACATTTGTTATCGAGGAGGCGGGCTCGCTGACCGTACAGCCTGGAGTGAACGAACTAATGGCGTCTGGAGCAAGTCTAATTATTGTTTATGGTCAGCTATTTGCCGAAGGGACGTCTACTGATCGTATCCATTTCCTTTTAAACAATAACATTTTGTTTAAAACACACATTCATCTTGTAATATCTAACTGATCTACTTGGGTGGAATCAGTTATGTAAACTCAGCTTCTGCATAGTCATAAACGTATAACTTGATACCGAGAGTATTAAACTAGGAATGATGAAAATGGAATGTTTGTTTCGAAAATTGCGGTCATCTTGAAAGATAGCAACCATCTTGATACTTCGTGAGCTAACAAGCTTTCTTCTCTCCAAAAGAGTTACTATTTGCAAGGCTCTCTTTGCGGCATCAAATGTTCTCACCATCAGGTATCTGTCTAGCTCGTTGACCGTAATTGTTACTTCCGTGAAGTGATTGCAGTGTTGTGACACGGTAAACGTTATCTTCGTGAAGTAATGATAGTGCATGGTGACAGCAAACAGAAAAGACGCCAAGAAGGCCCACTTCACTATGTCTTTGTAGTGACGCCGGCAGGCAGGAGCGGCTAGGAAACTGCGCATTAATGCCGTTTAGAAGCATGACAGTGCCGCTCGGTGCAACGCTCTAGAAATATATGTTTTTTCAAAGTTGCGAATACTTTAGCATGGCGTTTTATAATAAACAGTTAATTCTTGTTTAAGAATTGGTCAATCACAAGACCTGTCTTTCTTTGTTTCCATCCTATCAACATTTAGGGTGTTGTGTTTTAATAATAATAATAATATTTATTATTATTGTAATAATAATAATTATTATTATTACTCCTCAAATTGTTTCGTCAATATTCCATGGAACCGTACAGGTGTATACATACATACATACATAACGTACGTACGTACGGCGTGCGTGCGTACGTAAGGACGTAGATAGTACGTACGTACGGACGTACGTAATTACGTGCGTACACACGTACACCGACGACACGCACACTTTACATACACACTATACACTACATACGCACCATCATACATACATCACTACATACACATCATACATAATACTACGACATCATACATACATACACATACAACACATACATACATACATACATACGACATACACACATATACATACATACATACATACATACATCACATACATACATACATACATACATACACACACATACATACATACACACATACATACATACACACATACATACATACACACACACACAACACACACACACACACACACACACACACACACACACACATTGTTGCCTTAATCCGAGGTTGTCAATAAACAGTGTGTCTATTTCGAAAGATGATAATCCCTTATTGGCCATATCAGGCGATTTTCAACGAGCACCCATGTAATAATACCAGCGTGTCGTAACTTTGACAATATTGTGGTAAGCTAAAGTATAGGAGATGTTTCTATCTGCTCTTTCTAAAGTTCATTGTCAAATTGTCAAACTGCAGAGTATCAACACCGCTGTCGCTGAAGCAGACTAACACTCGGTTGCGAGTTGGGATATGTTATAATTGTGCCCACATGTATAGGTATAGCGCGGGAGAGAGGAAGAGAGAAGGGAGGTAGGAGACTGTCTTCGGCAAGAGTTTGCTTCAGTCAAAGACTTTTAAGCTTAAAAGAAGTAATGCTTAGTATGACGAAAAACAATTTGATTGCAATCGAATATATCTGGAACAACCTACCTGAACGGATCATAAATTTAAGTTCCCTATTGTGTCTGCACGAGTTGTCTTACATGCATACGTACATACGTATACACGTACACACGTACATACGTACACGCACACACACACAGGCGCACACACACACAGGCGCGCACACACACATACACACTCATACATACTGTACAGGCGACTAAGAAGGAATCGTCTTTTTTGTTTATTATTCCGTATTGAAAAGATACACAACTGCGGCTTTAGTGTGCCGCAGTAGACATTGTGTGAGATGACGTGTTTGGACCGACTAAATTGACAGCCTTTAATGGGCGACCGCTGGAGAGAGTCGCTTGAGCATGCTCTGCTAATGGAAAACCCACACAACAGAACACATGACAAGTATTATTAAATCCATTTTCGTGTCGTATGCAATGTTACGGGATTATCTCCAACACATGCTGCCACCTAGCGAATGGCGGCGTAACTATAACATATAGTTGGGTGTCGAGAAGACGTGTCAGGTCACATGTATGTCCGCTGGAGACACTTTGTCGTAGATTAAAACTGTTGGAGTCTCGTCATGTGTTCGAGTCATTACTACTGATAGACGTGATCACGGATAACGAAACATGCATTCATGTATGTTTCGCTTGTGTCATTTTGCAAATAAACTCTGATGATGGGTTAATATAAATACAGAAGAAGCATAAATATAAGTTTGAATGATAATACTATTAAAACATAGTTACAACAATGGCGAAGAAATCAATAAAATGTGTGATAGGGAATTAAGTATGTAATGAATAATCTAATGGGTAATTGACACAGATTTCGGTCGTAAATATTCAGTTCGTACGTTCCGCCCTATGTATCGCCAGTGTGCACGGTTGAGTGCGCGCAGAGCGTCGACGTCGACGTCACAACGTGGCCTGCGACCGATGTGTCGCACGGCCGTCGGCTGAGTCGTCAGCGGTCAGCCGCTAAATGACGTCACACTTGTGTGCGCCAAAATGTGTCGGTCGCTTGCAGGTCAGGTGCTTCGGATGGCACGTGCAGCACTGGCCCGAACAACAGTCCCATCTTGCTGTAAGCGCGGCTTTGCTGGTGGGACGATATTTGCATAGAACCTCGTGTGGAGATATGATGTGGTCAGTGGAGGCCGATGATTCCGCATAGATCTCTGATTTGGTCAGTCCCCGTGTAGCCACCTAAATCACACAATATGCGGAAAGCCACTCTTGCGATCTGCATGTCGGCTGACAAAAGACCTGTCACCAACAGCTGTATAATTACACAAAGTTATCAACACCATCTGCACAATCTCTGTTTCGCCGTTGCTGTTGTTGCCGCTGGTACGTCTGCTACTGTTGACATCGCTGCTTCTGTTCTAACTACACGTCCTTCTCCCACAGGCGTTCTCCACCTCGCCGGGACACTTGTTGGCGTTCCGCGTGCTGTCGGGGTACGGCCGATGGCGCCTGACGATTCGTGACGGTAGCGACATCAGTTCGCCCGTCGTATTGAAAGTTGACTACGACCATCGTTCGACCATCAATAACCCCTTCGCCATCGTGGTCACTACACGGGAACGGATCAGTATCGATGTGTACGTGAGACGTAATTATTACAAGACAGATATCAACTTTGAAATACTATCCGCGATGCCAGGTAAGTTCGTTTTGCAAAAAGTAATTTTCATCAGCTACACGTGATTAGTTTTTTTTTTATCAGGACTAAATATCTCCAATTACCGCTGCACGGGAGTTGTAGTCATCCAATTGCCGAATCTGTCTTCTAACGAAGCCATACTGTGATTATAGGCAAAACATGTTCGTTCACAAATTTGCATTGTCCTTAGCGAGATACATTTTTAAATTTAACAGATTACATTTACGTATGCAGTGCATGATGTCTGACGCCGCACTGTCGTTATTATGATTAATGTAAATTTACGAGTTATCAAGAAAACAATACCAACGAGGCCGTAGTATCTAAACACCACACCTATGAATTACCTACTACATATATATTTGCTTGCACGGTTGCTCGCATGCATATATGTAATAGAGAGAGTAGTTTGTAGACAACCACGTGTTCTGTGCAGTGACACTCGTGGTCTTTCATCGTCTCTTGGCGGTGCCGGTCCAAGGCAGCCTTTGTACAGTCAGTCTACAACCGGAAATGACGATACAATACCTGAGCAATATGCATATATTACGCGAAAACATCAAATATCAGCCTAATTTCTCGCAAACTATTTCTCTGATTCTGCTCTTCGTGCTTAACAGCCAGTATATCCCAACCCTGACATCATCTTTGTATTACTATGAATAATGTTCAGCACCGCAAAGTTTGTTGTTGTGTATTCTTTCCGGACACCTGAACGTGATGTATACTGGAAAATAACAACCTGTACAACAACCTGTAACTACTGTTAACACAAATACGTTTAAACGTATTGGTTTTGTTTCACCCTTTTTCGTCGGTGTCCCACTAATCGGATGGTATACTTACTATACAGTCATTATTAGGTTCATGTCGTATATGTCTTGTTTCACCCTTATTCGTCGGTGTCCCACTAATCGGATGGTATACTTACTATACAGTCGTTATTAGGTTCATGTCGTATATGTCTTGTTTCACCCTTATTCGTCGGTGTCCCACTAATCGGATGGTATACTTACTATACAGTCGTTATTAGGTTCATGTCGTATATGTCTTGTTTCACCCTTATTCGTCGGTGTCCCACTAATCGGATGGTATACTTACTATACAGTCGTTATTAGGTTCATGTCGTATATGTCTTGTTTCACCCTTATTCGTCGGTGTCACACTAATCGGATGTATACTTACTATACAGTCGTTATTAGGTTCATGTCGTATATGTCTTGTTTCACCTTATTCGTCGGTGTCCCACTAATCGGATGTATACTTACTATACAGTCGTTATTAGGTCATGTCGTAGTCTTGTTTCACCCTTATTCGTCGGTGTCCCACTAATCGGATGGTATACTTACTATACAGTCGTTATTAGGTTCATGTCGTATATGTCTTGTTTCACCCTTATTCGTCGGTGTCCCACTAATCGGATGGTATACTTACTATACAGTCGTTATTAGGTTCATGTCGTATATGTCTTGTTTCACCCTTATTCGTCGGTGTCCCACTAATCGGATGGTATACTTACTATACAGTCGTTATTAGGTTCATGTCGTATATGTCTTGTTTCACCCTTATTCGTCGGTGTCCCACTAATCGGATGGTATACTTACTATACAGTCGTTATTAGGTTCATGTCGTATATGTCTTGTTTCACCCTTATTCGTCGGTGTCCCACTAATCGGATGGTATACTTACTATACAGTCGTTATTAGGTTCATGTCGTATATGTCTTGTTTCACCCTTATTCGTCGGTGTCCCACTAATCGGATGGTATACTTACTATACAGTCGTTATTAGGTTCATGTCGTATATGTCTTGTTTCACCCTTATTCGTCGGTGTCCCACTAATCGGATGGTATACTTACTATACAGTCGTTATTAGGTTCATGTCGTATATGTCTTGTTTCACCCTTATTCGTCGGTGTCCCACTAATCGGATGGTATACTTACTATACAGTCGTTATTAGGTTCGTGTCGTATATGTCTTGTTTCACCCTTATTCGTCGGTGTCCCACTAATCGGATGGTATACTTACTATACAGTCGTTATTAGGTTCATGTCGTATATGTCTTGTTTCACCCTTATTCGTCGGTGTCCCACTAATCGGATGGTATACTTACTATACAGTCATTATTAGGTTCATGTCGTATATGTCTTGTTTCACCCTTATTCGTCGGTGTCCCACTAATCGGATGGTATACTTACTATACAGTCGTTATTAGGTTCATGTCGTATATGTCTTGTTTCACCCTTATTCGTCGGTGTCCCACTAATCGGATGGTATACTTACTATACAGTCGTTATTAGGTTCGTGTCGTATATGTCTTGTTTCACCCTTATTCGTCGGTGTCCCACTAATCGGATGGTATACTTACTATACAGTCGTTATTAGGTTCATGTCGTATATGTCTTGTTTCACCCTTATTCGTCGGTGTCCCACTAATCGGATGGTATACTTACTATACAGTCGTTATTAGGTTCATGTCGTATATGTCTTGTTTCACCCTTATTCGTCGGTGTCCCACTAATCGGATGGTATACTTACTATACAGTCGTTATTAGGTTCATGTCGTATATGTCTTGTTTCACCCTTATTCGTCGGTGTCCCACTAATCGGATGGTATACTTACTATACAGTCGTTATTAGGTTCATGTCGTATATGTCTTGTTTCACCCTTATTCGTCGGTGTCCCACTAATCGGATGGTATACTTACTATACAGTCGTTATTAGGTTCATGTCGTATATGTCTTGTTTCACCCTTATTCGTCGGTGTCCCACTAATCGGATGGTATACTTACTATACAGTCGTTATTAGGTTCATGTCGTATATGTCTTTGTTTCACCCTTATTCGTCGGTGTCCCACTAATCGGATGGTATACTTACTATACAGTCGTTATTAGGTTCATGTCGTATATGTCTTGTTTCACCCTTATTCGTCGGTGTCCCACTAATCGGATGGTTACTTACTATACAGTCTTATTAGGTTCATGTCGTATATGTCTTGTTTCACCCTTATTCGTCGGTGTCCCACTAATCGGATGGTATACTTACTATACAGTCGGTTATTAGGTTCATGTCGTATATGTCTTGTTTCACACTTATTCGTCGGTGTCCCACTAATCGGATGGTATACTTACTATACAGTCGTTATTAGTTCATGTCGTATATGTCTTGTTTCACCCTTATTCGTCGGTGTCCCACTAATCGGATGGTATACTTACTATACAGTCGTTATTAGGTTCATGTCGTATATGTCTTGTTTCACCCTTATTCGTCGGTGTCCCACTAATTGGATGGTATACTTACTATACAGTCATTATTAGGTTCATGTCGTATATGTCTTGTTTCGCATTTGACTACGGATTCCCATGAATATAAGCGCTATATCACTTCTGTAATTATAGAAACCATGTGATGTTGTTGCAGGATCATTGGGTATAGACATGACCGGCATTTCCGCTGTTGACAACGGAGAAGAGGGTTTGTACATAAAGGACATTGGACTACCGATCGAGATACGTGACTCTGTGTTGACGAACAACACGTTCGGCATTCGGCTGGCGCGGTGCTTCGCTAACATTACTGTCGCATCTGTAATCAGCCAATGGAGCAGAGATACCGGCATTTTCTCGGACCAGTCTGAAGGGCTGTTGAACTTGACAGGTGTCACCGTCGCAGGAAGCGGTAGTAATGGATTGTCATATATCAAGACAGACACATGCAAATCTGCAATCCTAAACCGTTTTTCTGCAAGAGAACTGAACATCACAAGTTGTGAATTTCGTGACAATCGAAAACACGGTGTGAAAATATATGAGAAGTGTGGTTTGCCTTCCGTTATATACAACACCAGGTTTATTGGAAACGGCGGAGGTATAAATGCCAAGAACGATCATAGCAGCAGTAACATTGCAATCGAAAAGTGCACACTGATCAACCAAACCGAAATATCTCTCACCGCCAACATTGGAGGAAATGCAACTATTCGCAATAACGAGTTCACAAACAACCGCAATTCCTGCCTGGACATAGTGAATGTTAAGACAATACATATTGAACGGAATGTGTTTACGGGTACTGCTATCGACAACCCTGACTCTTGGTACGTCTGGGAACTCAAGATCATTTCCGCGGTTGTTATTGTTAGGATTAAAGTTCGGCTCACGTTTAGACATAACCAATTTAACAACCCTGGAATACTGTTTCAACTGGCGACATCTGTGCGAGACAAAGTCTACGGCTTAGACGCGAGATTCAACTATTGGGGCAGTGCGGACATCAATGTCATCGCGGATTCTTTGTACGGTTACCATCACCAGGACTCGCTTGCTGAAATTCTCTATCACCCGTATCTGGAGAGCGCAGATGAAGAAGACTATAATAACAGTACCGACAGTGCTTGAATGCAGATATTGTCTTCTACACCTTCAAATGTAAACCGGCATTCTTGTATATTGTCGTTTCATTGGTATGAAAATCTATGGTATCCAGTTATGCGTGATCTTAATAGTATAGTATACTACGTATCCGTGTATATACGTGCACAACGTCGTGTGAATATCGGCGTTTGCTTGTGCTTTAGAAGGTGTGCTAGTTGGTACTAGTTTCGATTGGATATGGTATGTACGTATATTGTTTCTGTGCTGTGTTCTTATGTGTTCGTATGTAGGATGAAGTGTAGTATTCCGTACACATCAGCCTTTGTTCGTATATGTTCGAATGTAGGATGAAGTGTAGTATTCCGTACACATGAGCCTGTGTTCTTATGTGTTCGTACGTAAGATGAAGTGTTGTATTCCGTACACATCAGCCTGTGTTCATATGTGTTCGTATGTAGGATGAAGTGTAGTATTCCTTACACATCAGCCTGTGTTCGTATGTGTTCGTATGTAGGATGAAGTGTAGTATTCCGTAAGCATCGGCCTGTGTTCGTATATGTTCGTACGTAGGATGAAGTGTAGTATTCCGTACACATCAGCCTGTGTTCGTATGAGTTCGTATGTAGGATGAAGTGTAGTATTCCGTACACATGAGCCTGTGTTCGTATGTGTTCGTATGTAGGATGAAGTGTAGTATTCCGTAGACATGAGCCTGTGTTCTTATGTGTTCGTATGTAGGATGAAGTGTAGTATTCCGTACACATCAGCCTGTGTTCTTATGTGTTCGTATGTAGGATGAAGTGTAGTATTCCGTATACATCAGCCTGTGTTCGTATGTTGTCGTGTGTAGGATGAAGTGTAGTATTCCTTACACATCAGCCTGTGTTCGTATTCGTAACAAAACTAAATACCAATCAAAGCGCTTCACATTAACATGACGTGTCGACTAAATCTAAAATATAAATAAATTAAATACGTAAGCAAACATAAAATAAATAAGCTAAAAATACATTTTCAAACAGAGCAATTTAAAATCAAGCAGTCATAAAATATAAATCATTATCATCAAGGCAGGTCATGTAAGCGAAACAGGTTGAGTTTTTAGTCGTTTTCGGAAAGCGGCCAATGTCTCAGTTGATCTCAACATTTTGGCAAGCTGCTCCAGCTAGTAGGCCCAGCCACTGTAAACCTGCTCCTTTCAACTGTTCTCCTCGGCATCGTCACTGCGAGCAGTTTTGCGTCACTCGCCGATCGCAATGCACGAGTAGCCGCACAATTGAGGCAGTCCGGGGCTAACCCATGCAGGATCTTATACACGTAAGTACATATCTTGAATGTGACTCTCATCTTAATCGGCAGCCAGTGCAGGGATTGCACAATCGGCGTGATGTGATCTCGCCGTCTGTCACGGTTGATGAGGTGAGCGGCGGAGTTCTGTGCTCGTTGGAGTCGGTTGTTCAGTCCATTGTTCAGTCATAGGACGCAATTACTTAATTACTTTGAATCCACACATACAATGACAGTACGCAGCATCAGCGCCTGTTGATCGAATCATGTATCGACAGAGACACTTGTCGTACCTTCGACACCAACCGTCGCAATGAGCTGCTAGAAGCGATGAGTTGCAACTTGTCATCGGCGAGTCGAATCGCGTCTCTCAACAGGAAATTATCACAGTCTCGCGACATCGACAGACACACCGCTAGACGATAGAGTAGCCTGGTTCTATTCATCATTTCCTTCGGAGCCACATCCCGAAGCAGCATGCCTTCTGACACGCCCACCAACTGACGCAACAGACCGCTCGACGTTGAGTAGACTGACGACACGAACAGCGTAAGTCTGTCTCGTTCGTTCCTCGACGAGATCGAGCGTATTGCACGAGCACGTTCGGTGGAGTATACGTTAACGATCAACGCATCAAATCCGGGACGCACAATTGTCAGCCGACATGCAGATCGCAAGAGTGGCGTATGAGGCGTATGCTTACAGCAAGATGGGACTGTTGTTCGGGCCAGTGCTGCACGTGCCATCCGAAGCACCTGACCTGCAAGCGACCGACACATTTTGCGCACACAGGTGTGACGTCATTTAGCGGCTGACCACTGACAACTCAGCCGACGGCCGTGCGACACATCGGTCGCAGGCCACGTTGTGACGTCGGCTACACAGGACCGACCTGCGAACACTTCTCGTGCGAAACAAGGAACTGGTGTTCCGGTAAGTCTAGTTATAAACGCAATGTCTACAGTGGTGTAAAAAGAGTAAAACGTCTTCAAAAATTATTATGAATAGTTTCAGTAATGTTTTGAAACGGAGAGTCACACGTTTGTTTGCAGAATATCTCAAGTCATAATATACTTGTCGACTGGTTTGCATATATCTGAGTTAAGAGGCACGTATTTACCACCAAATGTATGACTGGCAAATACTTTATATTGCGCAAAGCTCTGGAAACATTGGAGTATAACCTACTTCAGTGACGTAACTCAAATAAATGATGCAGTACTGTATCATGTATGAGCTGTGATAAGTTATGTTACGGCCATACATGTCGAACGTCAATTTTTTATGACAGGCGTTGTTTTATGTGGTTTGCATTATCGTGAGCCATAAAACAAACCTAATAATTCATGTAATATAAAGTGTGGGTTGTCAACCTACTATTCAAATTTTTCTGCTTACAAATCAGGCCAGTGTAACTAGACGAGATTACTTTTTAGTAATCGTTGGACATTGGTTGTTATCCCATATGGACTGAGAACCGTGTTCTATGTTACAGGACACGGCCAGTGCACGGCGCTGGAACAATGCACGTGTGACGACGGCTGGTCTTCCGAGAACTGTGGCACGGCCAACTGCACCGGTCTCAACGACTGTTCCAACCAGGGTGAGTGCGTCGCACCTGACAGCTGCTACTGCTACGACGGCTTCGACGGCAGTGACTGCAGCCAGCCTCAAGGCGACGACTTGAACGCGCCCGTATTTAACGCGTCTCACTACTACTGCACGGTGAGTGAGAAGGCAAAGACTGGGACATCGCTCCTGGACGTGTATGCGACGGACGCCGACCAAGGAAAGAACGGAGCCATCCACTACGAACTGGTGCCGTACGGTGCTGAGATTGTCGCGACATCTTACTTGGTAATCGACAGCGTGAGTGGTCGTGTCACTTTGTTGTCACCGATATCACGCAACCTGCTGACGACACACACTCTGCTGGTCTGGGTGAAGGCCGTTGATGGCGGAGTGCCGCTGAAAGAGGCGCAGGCGCAACTTCACATCCGGGTCATTGACGTCAATGATCACTGTCCTGAGTTCCACAGTCTAGATTCAGGGTCTATGCACTTCGTCAACATGTCATCGGAGATCAACACGACTGTGGTTGTTATCGAGGTGACAGACGACGACTTTGGTGACAACGGTGAAATCATAATTAGCTTTGCAGCTAGCACTGCAGGTGTTGTCCGTAACAATTTTGAAGTTGACGCAACTTCCGGTCGAATCTCGTCCTTAGTTTCCCCGCTGACCGTCGGCTCATTCCCCGTAGTCATCGTCGCCACAGACGGCGCCAGCAACCCGTGTTCGAAGCAGTTGTTAATCACCATACAAGTGCTGCCTCCTGACGTAGAACCACAAAACCTAAACCGATCCCGGCGCCAACCACAATAGAGATGACTACGGCCACGTCATCACCTATATAGGCCGATATATCGCTGGACACGAACAACGTAACGTATTCAACGGGATATTCGATGTCATTGACACTTGAGCATACAACGACCGGAGAGACAGATGGAGACCAAAGTATGCCACATCGCGCCGCTCCTACACAAGCTGCAGTGTCTGTCGATTGCATTGGGAGTATAATTTAATTTTAAATTATTCTACTCACGCACTACGCTGTCACTTGCCATGCACCACAGTACGTCATCCAATATGTAGTCCGACGCCCGCCGGCCATCTAGATCGCTACGCTTGAGTGAACGCAATAAATTCTTTCTCCCACAGGCGTCACTGGGTTGAACCGTCATGTCGAGTGACTACCGTCCCAACGTTGCGGAACTGAGTGCCTCGACGTCAGCACGCCACCAGCAACCGTTGCTGAAACTGCCCATTGTACCTGTCACGATTAGCATTACATCAAACCAGTAAATACAGGAAACAATTAAAGAATTATCTGTTATTACAACTTACGTTTTACACAATAAACATACAAAATTCATAAATGTAACTATTGTCTTAGGATCATTCAAGATCATCGCCGTATTCTGCTGAAACAAATCTCCTCATCTTTTTCTCTCCCAGCGTGAACACTTTGGCATTGAATCATTGTGCAATACCGTATTATCTTCAACATAGGTGGCCCCATAGTTTTGATAAACGCAGGTGTTCCAGCCATTTCCGTTGCGGTAACAACTGCATCAACTTCGATTCCTCTCAGCGTGAAGTCTGTAGGAAATTTAGTTTCTGTTAGCCTCTTTTAGGAGAATATATGTTGCTTTTGTGATATCTTAGAACTGCATCGAGCTCGTCAAGCTTGTGTATACATGTGTAAATGTATATATGCGGAAATATATTAATGCCTTATTCACACCACGGTTGCCAAACAAACAAATAAGACGACGACGACGGCGACGGCGGCGGTGATTTGTCGTGATGTTGTCAACAGTCAGCATGAAACCTGTATCTATACGCAGTAAAACACCGACTGACGACTGTCATCATTTGACACCTGTGATGCGCCCTCTGCATGTAAAAAACGTACGAATTTGTGGCACCCCATTGAAGAAATGCGAATTATTTTTCAAAACGTTGGCAAACTCCGCTATACGATGCGTATCGTAATATAGACAACATTGACTATGTGACTATGTCAGTGCTCGCGCCGACAATGCAACGATACAGCAATAACATCAGCAATTGACCACGTGATGGAAGACTATCTAGGCACATGCAGCCATACCTGCTGGGGGTATATTTACTGAACTGTAACATTTCTTTGTACTCTCAGTAAGGCAACTGCTTCCGGGTCAACATGCCACAAAGTGTTGAACTTGGAGCTTGTTGACTGAGTTGGCAGTCTTCTTATATGTTTATGTTAGACATTGGTCCGGTTCTTCCACTTCATCTGTTAAAGGGAACCAAAAGGGAAAAGTTACATGCTATGCACGTGAAAGAGTTAATAAAAACGAACTATTCTGAATGGTAATCACATTTTTAAAGTCAGTGGTTTATTAGTAAAAAAATCTGAACACCTTTTCTATCAAAGTTCGTAAGTCGCGCCAGTTTGACTGATGTGTGACGTAGCGAATGTTTGGCGCATTGAGCGGCAGATCGGGCAAATCTGTATTTAAAATTCCGTTAAAATAATCGCCAGGTGGCGCGTCGCGATGTTTACATCCGCTTCGTGTACCCGGCGTGGGAAGCGAACATGATTTTCGTTCAGAAATAGCTGAATTTCGGTTGCAACGATAAGGGCCAACATTTTCAAGATAGAACTGAACGCGCTGGTAAACAAGACCCGCCGGAAGCCGAAATGCAGAGGCGAGTAACAAGCCGAGGCGATATTGACAAGTGGTCGAAACTCGCTGAAACTTCGAAACACTGACAGGTATTTTGATGGCCTCGCATTCGATCCCGGGATTCGGCGAGTTTCTTCTTAGTCACAGCCATGCCGTGTATTATTCTCCAAATCAGTGGTGTAGTGTCGGATATGTTATACACAACGTGAGGTTTCCCAATTTGAAACAAATATCATATGGGGTCATGGGAATGGCTCTGCGATTTATGTCAGCCTGACACCCACACAGAGTGACAGGCTCGGTCCTTCGCCCTAGCTTAAAACTGTTTTCAGGAATCAATTTCCAAATTGTCCACAACTGTGACAAAAATGCAGATTAATTGTTGTTTTTCAAATACTGGACATTATTATATTAACTGTAGCGACTGTGGCATGCTTTTGTATTATTGATATAGCATGACCTGTGCGGCTATGAAACAGATGTGTGTCAATCATAGATATAAATAGAACACACCAGTAGAACTATAGCCATATAGGGGAAAGATTAATTATCTAACTATGTGGTGTCAATATTGATTGTTCTTTTAATAGGCGTGGTATATTTAAAGGGAAAGTTTGGAGCATAATTCTGGAGGGCTAAATAAAGAAAGAAAATCACCACCCATGTTCTTTATGAAATCGACTTCATGCTGAATAATAGTTGTTTTTTAGCTGAAATATATGTACAGTGGAATGTCTTTATTAAATATAACAATTTGAACTGGGTAAAACTAACACAACTAGCAGAACAAATATTCTAAACTATAACATATGTGGATATATTTATGTATATTCTGCGGTGATCTTAATTGCAATGTAACTTTGTTGTCGAGGTAACCATAATAGTGGCGACGTAACCATAATAGTAGCCGTCAGGTTCCACATTGTGCTACTAATATTTCTAATTCATGAAAAACTAATTTAAACATCTGGTTCTGTTTCAGATGTGCCATGATATATTACAAATGGCCATGGATTTTATATTCTGTGTTTAGAGAAGACAGTGCTTCCAAATGTAACCGGTTATACAACTTTCACATGTATCTGCCAACAAAACTGTGCCAACAAAACTGTAAATATATGTTCATATATTATAAACAGTGAAATGTGTTGCTCACAATTTATTGACAATGAAAATAACATTAGAGCAACCAGAACACCAAGCAAACTAACATGATACAACATTTATATAATACAAATGATATTTCATACAATGAAAACACCACACATTATTCTATAGTAGAAATATACCCAACAATTAATGTTTAACAGTAACTGATTTAGGATCATTCTAGAACATTTCGAGTAGCATGCCCAGTTTTCCACTATGTCAGAACTAAAAAAACGTTCCAATGATTTTATAAAAACACAACATGTATTCTACAAAGATAATGGATTGAGTTACCTCCATTTTCATATGTCACCTGTCAACACAGTTCTTATATAGTGCGGTATCCAATCCTCAAACATGGGGGCAAATACATTTGTATTTGAAAATATTTAAATACTTTTTAAGTATCTGTAATTGATGTATAGGAATAAAAAGTATTTGGATCCCTCAAGAGTATTTGTATTTAAATAAATGTCAATGTATTTGACCCAATGTCTGCTTAGCATCGTCCTTGTCAAAGTGCTTTACACTTTACTCCCTGGCAGACCTACTTAATTAAACACCATCTCATGATTGTGGGAAGCATCCAGCCAAGCTGTAATTAATTAATCAAGACGGTTTGTGTACAAATATCCACCATCGTCTATAGCCAGTTACTTGTTTATACAGCTGAGTGAATTGGAGCAATGACGGGTGAACAGACTTGCCCAAGGTTCGACACAGCACCACATGGTTTCGTTCTCGTAGTTGAGAGTCTGAAGCCGAGTCCAAAACTTTAAACCACTGCGCCACTGTACATAGTTGATATATTTATTTAGGCCTTATTTTATTTCAGGTGTCCAAGTCGGCCATATACAGATAGTTTTACCTGGTGGATCCATGGCAGGCTTGGTCGAAGGGTACAGAGAGTCATGCCAGTGTATACCAGCCATAAGATGGAACTTCTGTGCTCTCAGCGGAGAACAAGATATGGGATAACACTCAGCACTTGTTGACTGCTGCTCTTACAAATTATCAGTTGATTTGTAAATAAGCAGTTGGATTGATTATGAACAAATCAACTGACTCTTGACACCAGCAGATCTTGTTTCATTAGCTTGGGCATATCTGTACCAAGGACTGCAATTCCGACATGGACAGTCATTGTGGGCAGCGGCCAGGCCAGGCCAGAGTTCTGAGTCGAACATGTAATTCACCATTCTCTCTTTCTGTCTGCCATGGGCTGGTGGATCTGCTTACAGTGACAATTTATGTTTTTTCCGTGCTCTCGCACTTAGTCGGGGAGCTGACATGTTTAATTTAGAAACCCACGTTAAAGTATTATACACAATGTACAAACAACCTTCACCGGGCGCCCCTCCCATGAATGAATTTACAGGTTTTAAGTTGTCAGATTTATACACCATCGAAAAAATATTTCAGTTTGAAAAATGCGTTAGAGACGGCCACAGCTAACCGGTCATTGAACGAGGATGCGATTTGTGACGTGATTAATAAAGATAATGATAGTGATAATGATAATGATGCCGAGGAATATGATGGTGCCGAAATTTCAATCATAACACCTGAAGATATTTATAAATTAATTGCTTCTCTTAAAGGATTTCTTAAAGAATTACCAGTGATTGGTTTCAATTCTGGAAAGTATGATTTAAATCTTATTAAAAAATATATCGCGCCATACCTCCTGACAACAGATGTAGACGACAACAACGACGACGACGACGACGACGACGACGACGACGAGAATCACAAAGCGGACCGTGACAGACATGTTAAAAATGATATGTTCGTTGTAATGCGGAACACTAATTTCATGTGTCTGAAAACGAAAACCTTAAAATTTTTGGACATCATTAATTACTTGGCTCCCGGTTTTAGTTACGATAAATTTCTGAAAGCGTACGGCTGCACTCTGACAAAAGGTTTCTTTCCCTACGAGTGGGTGACTTCGTTAAGTAAACTCGTCTGCGAATCTCTTCCGCCTAAGGAAGCTTTTCACAGCGAATTGAAAAACGAAGATATTTCCGATCACAATTACGCTTATTGCGAACAAATTTGGCGCGATCACGACATGAAAACGTTTCGTGATTTTCTCATTTGGTATAACAATAGAGACGTCGTTCCGTTTTTGGAAGCCATTGAAAAACAATTCCTGTTTTACAAATTGCGCCACATAGATATGTTTAAAGACGGTATTAGTGTGCCGGGACTCACCATGAAATTTTTGTTCGACACTTTACCCCGCGACATATATTTTACACTGTTTAACCAACAGCATTCCCATTTACATGATCTCCTTAGAAAAGGACTAACCGGAGGCCCTTCTTTAATATTTCATCGTCATCATGAGGTCGGCGTAACCCACATTAGGCACTCTTTACCATGCCGGGCGATTGTTGGTTATGATGCAAACGCCCTTTATCTTTGGTCCATTTCTCAAAACATGCCCACCGGATGCTATATCTACCGCACCGCTGAATCCAACTTTAAACCAAAACAGTCCCGTAAATATGGAAAAACATCGTTAGAATGGTTAGAGTGGCTTTCTCATAGTCAAAATATTTGTATTAAACACCAATTTAACGGAAAAGAACAGAGGATCGGCCATCGTCATCTTCCCGTTGACGGATGGTGTGCAGAGACGAAAACTATTTATAAATTTCACGGGTGTTTTTTTCACGGTTGCCCATGCCAAGAGGAGCACACCAACACCGTCAACGGGAAGTCGATGGCCGATCTTCTGTCGACCACCAAAAAGAATACTACTTATTTAAAACATTACGGGGAGGTAATTGAAATGTGGGAATGTCAGTGGTTAGATATGCGGACAAGTCCAGATATAAAACACTTTTTAGATTCAAAATTTCCAAACTGTAATCCGAAATGGGAAATGACACAGCAACAAGTTTTGAAAAATATTGTTGATGGAAATTTATTTGGGATAGTAGAGTGTGATATTTCAGTTCCGGACCACTTAAGGACTTATTTCGCAGAAATGCAACCTATTTTTAAAAACGCAAACATTTCTAGAGATGACATTGGTGAGTTCATGTATTCGTATGCTATAAAACACGACATCTTAAAACAACCTCGTCGTTCACTAATAGGTTCTTATTACGGGGAAAAATAGTACTAGCAACTCCACTTTTAAAATGGTACCTGAAACACGGACTGGTCGTCTCTCACGTTTACCAAATTATAGAGTACGAAGCCAGTCCGTGTTTCGCATCTTTTGCCGACACCGTCTCGGATGCACGCCGCGAAGGTGACGTGCATCCGGACAAAACCATAATAGCAGATACAATGAAATTAATTGGGAACAGTGCCTATGGAAAATGCGCTACAGATTTATCAAAACATAAAAATGTTATATTTTGTAATGACCAAACTGCGAGTCGAGGAATAAATTCACACCGTTTTCGCCAGCTAGATCCAATTACTGAAACCGTGTACCAACTAACACTCAACAAAAAATCAATTACGTTCGGCCTCCCTCTTCAAATTGCGTTTATGGTTTACCAGTACGCGAAGCTGCGAATGCTTCAATTTTATTACGACTTTTTAGATTACTACATCGAGCGCCCTCTTTTCCAATATTGCGAAATGGACACGGATTCCGCGTACTTGGCACTAGCTCGCTCATGCTTAGATGATTGTGTTTCATACGAAAAAAGAGCTCATTATTTTAAACACAGATCGGAATGGTTTCCCGGTGTTTGCTGTGACACGCACGCTCCTGAATACGTCGCCTGTCGGCTAGCCGGCAAGGAATGGGTAATAGTTCATCCTTGTTGCCAGGAGCGTATGCGTCACGACAAACGAACACCGGGACTTTTTAAAGTTGAATGGGAAGGTGAAGGTTTTGTCGGGTTGTGCTCGAAAACGTACTATTGTTTCGGGGCCAAAGATAAATACAGTACAAAGGGATTGAATAAACGAAATAACAAAATTGACAAGCAGGTATTCTTTGATGTGTTAAAGACCGGAAAAAACGGGGTGGGGACAAATCGAGGGTTTAGAACAAGACACGGGTCAATATTTACATACATACAAGAACGTTCGGCGCTAACATATTTTTATGCTAAAAGAAGAGTACAACCCGACGGAATCTCGACCTCCCCTTGCCTTATTTAAAATTAAAAACAACCTCAAGTCATCGTTCATATTCTTGTGGACATTTGGTATTTACATATTTATATACATATTTATATACTGTTTGTTTATTTGTTTGTTTACGAACCGACCACTGACTCCTATTTTATGTATGTATGTATGTTGTAATTTATAACAACAATAACAACAACAAATATAATTTCATTTCGTGTATGTAACACATCATGTGACATGTTATGAAATCGGACATGATATTTAAAAAGCGAAACAAAGTGACTATGCAAGACACGAAATGATGCTTGGCACTTTCTCTTGGGTGTTTGACAAGAATTGTGTAAATAGTTAAGGTTTACAAGAATGTTTATTATACCACTTTCTCTTGGGTGGATTATAATGTGTTTGTATACATTGGTATATGAAGTATGTAAATAAAACGTTGCAAACTCACAAAATGGTGTCGACTTTTTATTGTAATTAAGACGATACACAAACAAGCACGCGCACGCGCACATTGCATACGTGCATGCAGGGATGCATACAAATTCTTAACAAATGTCATTAAGGCAGACATTGCATGCAACTTTTAACAAAGTCAAATACACTGCAGTCATTGTTGACGAGGTCATTCCCGAAACCGTTCACAATCGTCTTCGTGGTGAGGCCTCGACATCGGTGCAACAAATACATGACACAGAATTGTCCACACACGTTAGACAGTGGGCTCTGAAGTGTTTTCTCGTTGAAACTCCAAGTCACACTGTTTTTCTCTAAAAAATACACGAATTCCCCTTGTCGAGGTGGCAAGCCGTAAGAGTCAAAATATTCTCCACGCCTGTCATTAGTGAAAAACATGCAGATCCAGTGTTGTCCAGGTTTATCGCTCGCTTGAGTGTTGCACACGAACGCCGCTGGATATCTAACGATACCGGTCTTAGGCAGACAGTCTTTTGCTAGGACACCGACGACGATGCTTTTGGTGTACGAGTCTTCCGCAAGGAGGCGTTCTATCTGCTCCGTATCCATGACGATGTCCGTGTTTCAGTAGTCGTAGACTACGTTTCTGTTTCTATCAATCTCCAAAACCGACTCGAATTCTCCGTAGACGACGACGTTGACCGTCTGCTCGAGCGGCTCATCGAAATGCATCTCCACTCGCAGGTTGCCTTTATGTACCAAATTGAAATGGGGACCGTCACAACAATCCGGTGTGATA
The DNA here is from genome assembly GCA_025642075.2 of Ridgeia piscesae. NCBI lineage: Eukaryota > Metazoa > Annelida > Polychaeta > Sabellida > Siboglinidae > Ridgeia > Ridgeia piscesae. Next base: position 7,649 of record JAODUO010001646.1, on the reverse strand, counting down.
TCAAAAGCAAACAGGGTATACCCTTCTGCAAAATCCTGTCGCGTGATATCGTTTCCTTCGTCTTGAAACATCTTTCCCGTTCCAGCAAACAGGTTAAGGTAACTTCTTACATAGGTACCGTCGGCATCGAATTTAGGCTGCAGAGGTTTCGCCGGAACTTGTTGACCGTCAACGTACAATGCTAGAAAATTCAATTTGTTGTGTTTGGCGTGAAATGGATTCTTGGCGAACGTCCCGTTGTATGCATCGTTGTCCACACAACACAACACAACACTACTCTCTTCGGAAGGACACCCAAATAAACGTTTTCGTGTGTGTGCGACATAGCTCCTCGTGGTATGGAAAACACCTTACAGTGTACCCTTCTCAGGGGATACTTGGCCGTCCCCTTCTCGAGTGCTTTCACGTGACCCATCTGCACGGCAGGATTAAGTTTGGCTTTCCTAGCGAACAAAACCGCTTCGTCGATACTTATCTTGTAATCTGGATTGTCTCCACCGGCCATCAGTGCAAATGCATTCTTGCTCTGCACTAGACGAATTTTAACGTCGACGCCATTGAGCAGATAGCGATCTTGGAAGAAAAGGTCGACGTGTAAGCGTCCCATCATATCCACGATTCGACTACCGGTAGTGTAATCCTTTCTCTTTAGGAGACCTTTGTTTTCATTGTCGGTGGCATCCATGTGTCCAGCCGTGTCTTTGTACCATAGTGCACTAGTCAACTGACTATTTTTGGCTTCCGCTCCATGACTCAACAGCGTTTCGATGTATGCACGATAAGCATAGGTGTTTGTTGAAGGCGTGACAAGTGTTCCATTCAAAGACACGTCGACTTGACTAAACAGAGAATGCATCCAGTTGTTTACGGGACCGACAGGGGCAGCTGCGGGAAGACGACCTCCGTCTCCCTTGAGCACACGTGCTCTCACAAACAGGTAAGTATTGGCCAAGTCCAGGTAATCGTCTCCCGATCCAGGCAACAAGAACTCTATAGGTCCACCCGTACCTATCGATGCTACAGGTTGATGCTCGACCCATTGTGCGTGTTCGATGCTTGTTTGAGTCATCGGTAGACTAAACAGGTCCAATTCACTCTTGATTCCCTCACAGGACAACTGATGGACGAAAGCCATGGTTGGCTAATTCCCAAATATGTCGTCTGGATGCGTCTTCTGTCGTCTCCGTTTCTTGGCGACACTGACCAAACGTCTCATCGGCTTGCGCTTTATAGAACGGCGGACTAGGCGAATACCCGGTGGTCCGTGGGCACTGCTTCCTAGCATCTTACTAACCATATCCTTCCCGGTCTCTTTGAGACGTCTTTTTGCCGACGATTTAATGCTCTGTCCCGACAACACGTCGCCAGCTACACCCAAACCTGTTTTCAACGCTCCTTTCCCCAGTGCCAGTGCCCCTCTCTTGATCAGTGGCATAGCACTTCGAATGAGTCCACCGAACAAACTACCCAACCCGTGACCTCGCTGCACTCTAGCTCCGACAAACACGGGCAATCCTCCACCCACTTGTCTGACATAATAGTCTTCGTAGGAGCGACTGTCGCGACTGCGATTCATCTTTCAAAAAACGATGGCTTGCGTCGTCGAAAATGAAGCGTCACTGTCACTCTACCACGTTCGAATGGTACGTGACGTCCCGCATCGTCTCTTATATCGATCTCGATCGTTGTGAATTCTCTGTGCAAGACGGTAATGTATTGTACATTGTCAAAGTTCTTTGACACCACGTCTCCGTGTTTACCTTCAAGCGGTACTATTCTCAATAACGGCACAACGCTATCTCCAACGACACGTGATTCCACAACGTTAGTGTAGACGTAGAGTGCATAAAACCCTTGTGCCATATCTACCACCGAATCGGCCTCTCTTGCCGTTGTGACGAATGAGTTATTGAACCCAAGTATGTTCGACATATCCATAGACAGAATAGTACCCGGATCTAAGTCCACAGTCACCTTTTGTGTGATTTTGCTGTAGCTCAGTGTCACTTTCGTTTCGTCTGACGCCTTTTTCAACGTGTTGTTGATGGCCGCTATCATACGTTCGGGTCTATCATAATAGCCGGCCTCTATTTTACCCTTGCTAATGTCATAATTTTCTTGCGAGTTGGTCGTCGCTATTGCAAACGATGCGTTGTCGCTACGGACATTGTACCAACTGTGGGGGTATTGAATCTCGACCATTCCGCACTCCCACTGACCCGACAGACTGATGCGTTGTGGCAAAGTCGTGATATAGTGGGTCAACGTGTTGTCGGGGTGTAAGTCAGCGGATGCATTGCTGGGTAACGTCAAATAAAAGTCAGAAGACATGGTGTTTCAACGTTGGGTTGGGCAATAGGTACCCCAGACAACTGCTCAACAAAGCCGTCCACAGATTAGAGTTACCGTCGGTTTTAGTCAGGTTGTAAATACTGACCACTATCACAGTGTACAGCACGCCGACTTGACAAAAGAAGACGATTTCCGCTTTAGGACACGAACTTCCAAACAACACCCAACGTTTGCTGTACGTACTTCCGGTATCTTCGACGGTGTCTTCGACTGTGTCTTCGACGGTTTCTTCGACGGTTTCTTCGACGGTGTCTTCGACGGTGTCTTCGACAGGAATCCTTACCACCACCGTCGTAACGTCCATAGCAAGAATGGTCGTCCGAGAGACGGCCGTTACCCTTTATACGAGACCAACGACGACTTGTCCATCCAGCTGTTAAACGACTCGGGGTAGCCTAACCATTTGACTAGGACCTGTGTCTTTCTTCCACGCTTGCGCTGCTGCAAAACTTTCTCAATACGATACACTTTGTCTTTGGTTACTACCACTTTCTGGAGTTCTGGCTCGTAAAACGTACCCTCTATCTGTGAGACAAGTCGTCGTTGGTCTCGTATAAAGGGTAACGGCCGTCTCTCGGACGACCATTCTTGCTATGGACGTTACGACGGTGGTGGTAAGGATTCCTGTCGAAGACACCGTCGAAGACACCGTCGAAGAAACCGTCGAAGAAACCGTCGAAGACACAGTCGAAGACACCGTCGAAGATACCGGAAGTACGTACAGCAAACGTTGGGTGTTGTTTGGAAGTTCGTGTCCTAAAGCGGAAATCGTCTTCTTTTGTCAAGTCGGCGTGCTGTACACTGTGATAGTGGTCAGTATTTACAACCTGACTAAAACCGACGGTAACTCTAATCTGTGGACGGCTTTGTTGAGCAGTTGTCTGGGGTACCTATTGCCCAACCCAACGTTGAAACACCATGTCTTCTGACTTTTATTTGACGTTACCCAGCAATGCATCCGCTGACTTACACCCCGACAACACGTTGACCCACTATATCACGACTTTGCCACAACGCATCAGTCTGTCGGGTCAGTGGGAGTGCGGAATGGTCGAGATTCAATACCCCCCACAGTTGGTACAATGTCCGTAGCGACAACGCATCGTTTGCAATAGCGACGACCAACTCGCAAGAAAATTATGACATTAGCAAGGGTAAAATAGAGGCCGGCTATTATGATAGACCCGAACGTATGATAGCGGCCATCAACAACACGTTGAAAAAGGCGTCAGACGAAACGAAAGTGACACTGAGCTACAGCAAAATCACACAAAAGGTGACTGTGGACTTAGATCCGGGTACTATTCTGTCTATGGATATGTCGAACATACTTGGGTTCAATAACTCATTCGTCACAACGGCAAGAGAGGCCGATTCGGTGGTAGATATGGCACAAGGGTTTTATGCACTCTACGTCTACACTAACGTTGTGGAATCACGTGTCGTTGGAGATAGCGTTGTGCCGTTATTGAGAATAGTACCGCTTGAAGGTAAACACGGAGACGTGGTGTCAAAGAACTTTGACAATGTACAATACATTACCGTCTTGCACAGAGAATTCACAACGATCGAGATCGATATAAGAGACGATGCGGGACGTCACGTACCATTCGAACGTGGTAGAGTGACAGTGACGCTTCATTTTCGACGACGCAAGCCATCGTTTTTTGAAAGATGAATCGCAGTCGCGACAGTCGCTCCTACGAAGACTATTATGTCAGACAAGTGGGTGGAGGATTGCCCGTGTTTGTCGGAGCTAGAGTGCAGCGAGGTCACGGATTGGGTAGTTTGTTCGGTGGACTCATTCTAAGTGCTATGCCACTGATCAAGAGAGGAGCACTGGCACTGGGGAAAGGAGCGTTGAAAACAGGTTTGGGTGTAGCTGGCGACGTATTGTCGGGACAGAGCATTAAATCGTCGGCAAAAAGACGTCTCAAAGAGACCGGGAAGGATATGGTTAGTAAGATGCTAGGAAGCAGTGCCCACGCACCACCGGGTATTCGCCTAGTCCGCCGTTCTATAAAGCGCAAGCCGACGAGACGTTTGGTCAGTGTCGCCAAGAAACGGAGACGACAGAAGACGCATCCAGACGACATATTTCGGAATTAGCCAACCATGGCTTTCGTCCATCAATTGTCCTGTGAGGGAATCAAGAGTGAATTGGACCTGTTTAGTCTACCGATGACTCAAACAAGCATCGAACACGCGTCGTCTCCCCGCAGCTGCCCCTGTCGGTCCCGTAAACAACTGGATGCATTCTCTGTTTAGTCAAGTCGACGTGTCTTTGAATGGAACACTTGTCACGCCTTCAACAAACACCTATGCTTATCGTGCATACATCGAAACGCTGTTGAGTCATGGAGCGGAAGCCAAAAATAGTCAGTTGACTAGTGCACTATGGTACAAAGACACGGCTGGACACATGGATGCCACCGACAATGAAAACAAAGGTCTCCTAAAGAGAAAGGATTACACTACCGGTAGTCGAATCGTGGATATGATGGGACGCTTACACGTCGACCTTTTCTTCCAAGATCGCTATCTGCTCAATGGCGTCGACGTTAAAATTCGTCTAGTGCAGAGCAAGAATGCATTTGCACTGATGGCCGGTGGAGACAATCCAGATTACAAGATAAGTATCGACGAAGCGGGTTTGTTCGCTAGGAAAGCCAAAGAAAACGTTTATTTGGGTGTCCTTCCGAAGAGAGTAGTGTTGTGTTGTGTGGACAACGATGCATACAACGGGACGTTCGCCAAGAATCCATTTCACGCCAAACACAACAAATTGAATTTTCTAGCATTGTACGTTGACGGTCAACAAGTTCCGGCGAAACCTCTGCAGCCTAAATTCAATGCCGACGGTACCTATGTAAGAAGTTACCTTAACCTGTTTGCTGGAACGGGAAAGATGTTTCAAGACGAAGGAAACGATATCACGCGACAGGATTTTGCAGAAGGGTATACCCTGTTTGCTTTTGATATCACACCGGATTGTTGTGACGGTCCCCATTTCAATTTGGTACATAAAGGCAACCTGCGAGTGGAGATGCATTTCGATGAGCCGCTCGAGCAGACGGTCAACGTCGTCGTCTACGGAGAATTCGAGTCGGTTTTGGAGACTGATAGAAACAGAAACGTAGTCTACGACTACTGAAACACGGACATCGTCATGGATACGGAGCAGATAGAACGCCTCCTTGCGGAAGACTCGTACACCAAAAGCATCGTCGTCGGTGTCCTAGCAAAAGACTGTCTGCCTAAGACCGGTATCGTTAGATATCCAGCGGCGTTCGTGTGCAACACTCAAGCGAGCGATAAACCTGGACAACACTGGATCTGCATGTTTTTCACTAATGACAGGCGTGGAGAATATTTTGACTCTTACGGCTTGCCACCTCGACAAGGGGAATTCGTGTATTTTTTAGAGAAAAACAGTGTGACTTGGAGTTTCAACGAGAAAACACTTCAGAGCCCACTGTCTAACGTGTGTGGACAATTCTGTGTCATGTATTTGTTGCACCGATGTCGAGGCCTCACCACGAAGACGATTGTGAACGGTTTCGGGAATGACCTCGTCAACAATGACTGCAGTGTATTTGACTTTGTTAACAGTTGCATGCAATGTCTGCGTTAATGACATTTGTTAAGAATTTGTATGCATCCCTGCATGCACGTATGCAATGTGCGCGTGCGCGTGCTTGTTTGTGTATCGTCTTAATTACAATAAAAAGTCGACACCATTTTGTGAGTTTGCAACGTTTTATTTACATACTTCATATACCAATGTATACAAACACATTATAATCCACCCAAGAGAAAGTGGTATAATAAACATTCTTGTAAACCTTAACTATTTACACAATTCTTGTCAAACACCCAAGAGAAAGTGCCAAGCATCATTTCGTGTCTTGCATAGTCACTTTGTTTCGCATTTTAAATATCATGTCCGATTTCATAACATGTCACATGATGTGTTACATACACGAAATGAAATTATATTTGTTGTTGTTATTGTTGTTATAAATTACAACATACATACATACATAAAATAGGAGTCAGTGGTCGGTTCGTAAACAAACAAATAAACAAACAGTATATAAATATGTATATAAATATGTAAATACCAAATGTCCACAAGAATATGAACGATGACTTGAGGTTGTTTTTAATTTTAAATAAGGCAAGGGGAGGTCGAGATTCCGTCGGGTTGTACTCTTCTTTTAGCATAAAAATATGTTAGCGCCGAACGTTCTTGTATGTATGTAAATATTGACCCGTGTCTTGTTCTAAACCCTCGATTTGCCCCCCCCAAATCAAACCTTATTGTTCTGTATTTATCTTTGGCCCCGAAACAATAGTACGTTTTCGAGCACAACCCGACAAAACCTTCACCCTCCCATTCAACTTTAAAAAGTCCCGGTGTTCGTTTGTCGTGACGCATACGCTCCTGGCAACAAGGATGAACTATTACCCATTCCTTGCCGGCTAGCCGACAGGCGACGTATTCAGGAGCGTGCGCGTCACAGCAAACACCAAACCATCCGACCTGTGTTTAAAATAATGAGCTCTTTTTTCGTTGAAACACAATCATCTAGCATGACGAGCTAGTGCCAAGTACGCGGAATCCGTGTCATTTCGCAATAAGTCGTAATAAAAATTGAAGCATTCGCAGCTTCGCGTACTGGTAAACCATAAACGCAATTTGAAGAGGGAGGCCGAACGTAATTGATTTTTTGTTGAGTGTTAGTTGGTATACGGTTTCAGTAATTGGATCTAGCTGGCGAAAACGGTGTGAATTTATTCCTCGACTCGCAGTTTGGTCATTACAAAATATAACATTTTTATGTTTTGATAAATCTGTAGCGCATTTTCCATAGGCACTGTTCCCAATTAATTTCATTGTATCTGCTATTATGGTTTTGTCCGGATGCACGTCACCTTCGCGGCGTGCATCCGAGACGGTGTCGGCAAAAGATGCGAAACACGGACTGCTCGTCTCTATTTTGGTAAATGGCACAGTCCTGTTTCAGGTACATTTTAAAGTATTGCTATAACATTTTTTCAAAGCCTAATTGAGGACGACGGGTTTAGGTCTTAAAAGTGAGTTTAGTACTTTTTCCGTATGAATAGACGCTGTTTTAAATCTGTTTATGCATACGAATACATGAACTCACCAATGTCATCTCTGGAAATGTTTGCGTTTTTAAAAATAGGTTGCATTTCTGCGAAATAAGTCCTTAAGTGGTCCGGAACTGAAATATCACACTCTACTATCCCAAATAAATTTCCATCAACAA
>JAODUO010001645.1:80000-81131 GCA_025642075.2 Ridgeia piscesae | reverse complement strand
CTCAGGCCGAATTTGAAATAACAAATACAATCATAATACCCTTTTTTATCATCAGATTCATATTCTGTGTTATAAAAAGCAATCAAAATTAAGCTTATGCTGAAACATGTCACACAGAAAATAAACAGAAATGAACATTATTCGTTGTTAATTTTAAACTTTGTATGATGTGTACAGATATTTTATAATTTAATTTAGTTATCAAAGCATATACGTACATTTTAAACAGTAATTTTTACTTTTTATACACGTAAACCTGTGAATTAATCAAAAACAGTATTGCCCTCTGACGGCTTATAGCAGTAACACAACAAATGGGCGTATACAGTATAATGCAAAACATGTGTTTCACTCGAGTATCTTCCCGGCGAATTCATGCAGCCGAGCCAGAGTCGGTTAACAGACATTAGAACGCTAGGGTCGATTTAAAGTTTCTTATCCAAACAGGGATTCGTCGTCGTTTTGTTTTACCCTTAACTAAATAACTCGAATCACATTTGTTTTGAGCGACAACAGCAATAACGTAACTATATTATGACTTTCTCATATAATACGATTATTTTTATATATATAATATATATTTATATATATATATATATATATATATATATATATATATATATATATATATATATATATATATATATATATATATATATATATATATATATATATATATATATATATATATATATATATATATATATATAACTTGTTTTTGTGTCGTGATTTGTTTTAGCTGTCATATAATTGAACGCAACACTCAAGACCGTGTGTGTGTGTGTGTGTGTGTGTGTGTGTGTGTGTGTGTGTGTGTGTGTGTGTGTGTGTGTGTGTGTGTGTGTGTGGTGTGTGTGTGTGTGTGTGTGTGTGTGTGTGTGTGTGTGTGTGTGTGTGTGTGTGTGTGTGTGTGTGTGTGTGTGTGTGTGTGTGTGTGTTTGGCGTGTGGGCTGCGTGTGCGTGTGGTGTGTGTGCGTGTGCGTGTGCGTGTGCGTGTGTGTGTGCGTGTGCGTGTGCGTGTGCGTGTGCGTGTGCGTGTGCGTGTGCGTGTGCGTGTGCGTGTGCGTGTGCGTGTGCGTGTGCGTGTGCGTGTGCGTGTGCGTGTGCGTGTGCTGTGTGCGTGTGCGTGTG
>JAODUO010001645.1:0-75000 GCA_025642075.2 Ridgeia piscesae | reverse complement strand
ACCACACCTTTACAGCTCGACCCATGCAGCCGTAGTGGCAATTGCATGCGTTAGTCGAATGCAGATCGATCGATAGGACGGTGACCAACCATGCGTGGCGAGTGTTATTGATTATAAAATAACAATGGACGAGTTGACGTTATAATCACGTGTACTGAGCCTATTATATGTTTTATTCATGCTGACGTTTGTAAACTTCAGCCTTCGGTAGATATGATTATGTATGCTCTGTGTACTATTTATTTCATACAACATGGTGTTATGAATAATAATTAATGTTAAACGCTATATACGTACGCCACAGCCGGCTGTGCAGTTATAGGTGTATCTATTATATGCTGGGCTGTTGGGGGTTTTCTTTTAGCAGGAAGTTTGCTGAATCAGTTGCTTTTATAAAATTAAAGGAATCCAAATTAGAACGTATTCGTTGAATGAACCAACCTGAAAGCAACAAGTGGCAAAGGGATATTTTATTTATAATATGATGTTTTAGGTGAATGCTACTTGTATATTAAAAAAAATTATTTCAGACAAAGTCCATATGTATACATAAAATACATTGTAAAAAATTAAAAAAGTATAATACATAAAAATAAAATGTAAAGCAATTATTACACGTAATAGAATAAATAAGTGGGTATTAAAAATAAATAAAAATAAATAAATAGGTCATGAAAAATTGTGATTAAAATAATTATAAAAAAAATACAATACAAGTATCACGTGTACAATTGTGATATCTGGTATGTGAACTGAGCTAGGAATTCTAAAATGTATATAATTGTGATTTCAAATTAGTCTAGCTAACATATGCAATTGGTTAAAACTTGTTAAATCATGTATCTTGCGAAAATATTAGCAATATATACAGGATAGTTTTAACCTGAATTACTTAACTGAGCTGAGAATCTCATTACCTAAACTCCCATTGCGTTAATGACCGAAAAATACCATGTAGAAAAATCCGCCCTACAGTCTATGTAGTCAAATGTTCTCCCCGCGAACATTGTGACTTTCATCCCTTAGGTCGCAGGGTCAAACACAAAAATATAATAGTGATGTATTCATACAACGATTCTTCGCCCTAATTTATTTTTGATTCATCAGTTTGTCTTTCCCATGGTAATTCCTATGAAATTTTCATCATACATTACAATTGTTAATACAAATTGCCATGCAACACCATCGATAGAATAGTGTACGTTGGACGCGCTGTTGATCTGTGCGGTAGTTTATTTTAGTGAACAGTAAATCGGCGGATGTGGTGACCTATATACGCGGCCTTGGAAGAAAATTATCCAATCAACATAGCCCATTTAACCAATGTTGGAAGGAGAACAGAGTTTGTTTTCAAATGGTACGAAGTCCTATGAATTGTGACTGAATTTTGTCACGGAAGCGACTTTGTGTACTACTTTTGTGGTATGTACTGTTCGCCTGAACGATACCTTTGATAGGATAGTGGATAAAGTGTTTGGCATACGGGAAGCTGATGCAGTAGGCGTAACGTTAATTGCGAAAGAAGGACGATGTCGGTCACTGCATTGACGCGCGTTTTATGAACGCGTCCGAAATATCTGCGGAATTCGTGATAATAACCATTTTATGTGCCTTGCATCCAAATCGACTGATCAGCATTTTGTGAAATGATCATCCATCGAAATTACTGTTGTAAAATATATGTTAAGATGGAAGTTGTCACTATAAAAAGATACACGGTACAGCATCGTTGATGTTTGACTTGTCAGCATGTGTGGATGTGGTCGTGGAAAACCACACTGTCCACAGGTGGCATTTAATACATTTATAAATACTAATGTGTTTCGGAAATTATGTTCCAATATGAGAAGTATTGCATCAAAGATTATTGTGCAATGATTTGCATATTTGTAGTGATTAAAATAATGTTTTGACAGATCTTGGTCTATGCGTCACTGCCCCACCCTTTCTTCATTTCGTTTAATTTTCCCATACAAATTTTTTATTATAATGTGTCTTAGCACATTTTTGAGGTCAAAAAGATGGTGCGGTCGCTGGTCGTCATAATAAATTATGTTTAGTGTTCATCCCATGGTCACATACTGCAGTAATATGTTGCATGACCGCTGCACTTAAGGTTGGCGCAACTTGGAGCTCTAATTGTGTCTTAAGACGTACCTACTTTTAAGATGCAATGTTTGTAAATTTAAACAAAAATATCTGAATAATAGAATTAATGAAGTGAAGTATCAAACAAAAGCAGGTATACAGTCACAATGTTTCCCCTGCTGTATGACGAGTTAGGTGGGCCACCTCGCTGTTTTCCTAAGCCATTTCGCAAAAATATGCCAAAACTGCTACCTCATAGCTATTTGCTGTGTCACTGCTGAGTTTTGCTGAGTTCACAAAACATGTATACACTTGTAATTCCTTTCCCTATTGTATGTCAGGAAATAGGTTAAAGCTCAATTCATAATGAAACATTTTTAGGTTATTTAAAAAAAATAGTTCAGGGAGGCATATTCCCATAGCATTGCATTGTGCCTTCAGAGCAGGGTTTTGTGCAGGATAAAATTATTGCCAGTCACACATGTTTTGGTGAACACATGGATGTTAACTGTTAAACCATTTTACAAACTTTTAAGTGTGTCTGATGACCTGAAATGGACTACAAACACACATGTGACACAATTTTCACTCACTTTCAAGGCATAACTAACAATATCTATGGTTTTGGGAGACTGTTTTTTGCTCATTTTTTATCCGTTCACAACCCGTCCACCCATATTTCTACCCGTCCATATTCATTTTTACCCGTCCAAATGACGGGTGGACTGGTCTCTACACAAAACTATGCGTCAGAGCTTGCCCGGTTCACCCTGCCACCTCAGCCATTGTTTTACCCAGAGAGACACTGCAGTCATAATGACAAATTTTAGGTGGGTCCAGATTCTACACAAGTCCATAAATCAAAACAATTTGGTAACAGCTACTCTAGAGCTGTACTAGGCCAACATGCTTTTCACATCAAGTAGTTTGGACTTCATTATAAAGTTAGGGTGAACATGGAATTTCATTCGGATTGAATCAGATATCTAGGAAATGTTGAATGTACACATGATCAGACCAAGCTTTTACTCTGCCACAATAATGCACAAGTTTTCGGTTGTTTCCTCGATCAACCAAAGAAATATTGGATTCGAAGTTTAAACATTACATTAAAAATTGTCTATGGCTTTTCATGTTCGCGATGTCATAAGCTCGCTTGAAAGAAAGTCACATGACAGCATAGATGATTTTGCTGCAGTTCGATTGTCGGGGACATGAAGGAAAATATTCAAAAGATATTCATTCGATTATAGAGTTGGGTTTATCGAATTGAATAGCGAGAACATTTATTTTGAATACCAATTGAATTTCATCTTAACCTTTCTTCGTTGGGTGTGTTTTCAGTGGTCACCTGTGGTCACTCTGGAGTGTCTAAAATGAGCAGTCACGGTTTCCCTGGAGCAGGAGGGGACCAATCAAGGGAGGAGAAACCGGGTCGTCTTCCCTCATGGCAACCACAGATATCCACTCAACAGGTGATGTTGACCCCAAATTTCCTGGTAAGTTTTCTGCTAATAATAATAATCAATTAATTTGTATAGCATTGCTCTCCGGTGCTTTACATGTTTGTACAAATATCAGTTGAGATTGGATGATATGTTAAAACAGAAACTTTTGAGATGTAGGTGTGTGTATGCTTTCCTTTTTTCATTTAGTATTACATTCTTGTGAATAGTTGTGATACACCATGCAAACAGAAGGTTTACTGTAGTGCTGGTTCGATATTCGATATATCGAAGTATCGCGATACTTGCGAAAGTTCGATACCGATATTTAGTGGTATCGCGATACTGATACTTTTGGTATCGAACGCCCACTGTTCGATACCTTCGATACCTACGATACCTTCGATATAAAATGTGAATTGTTTTCTAAAACTTTATTGTAGAGTTAGTTTGTATAATAACTGTTTTCTGTGAGCGATCTTAGCCTAGGTCAGACTTCGCTTAGCCTCGTTATCCAAACCAAGGATCGTACGTGACGCTCTCGCTTGGTGGCACTACCATGTCATCTTTCTCCCTACTTTACTTACGGTTACGCGTACAAAAACACACATCCTATAGCATTTTTATAGAGTGTTTATTGCATGCACTAGTATTTATGAAACTAGTTTAATAATAATATTGTTAATATAAATAATTATTCGAGCGCGATGCGGAGGCTTTGTTTATCCGGGTTCCGTTTGGTGGCGCTGTTTTGTTGGTTGGTGGCGCCACCATTTGCCGTACATACGCCCACAACCAAGACGACGACAACATGTCGAACGTTCATCGCTAATTTGGCACTTTTCCAACAAAGACTGTCTGCTATGCTAGAAACGTCGCAAAGATAGTGAGGGAAATACATCGAACATGTCACCAATCAAGAAGCTATCAAAACGTGATGATCAACTTTCATCGTACGGCATGTGATGTCGACGACGTCGTGGACAATGTCGCATTGCCATTGTCAATGGCATTGACTCGAGAACGTGTTCTATCAAAATATTCGACAATGAGCAAGCAGTGGACATCAAGTTACAGTCGAAGCGAATCGCCATCGATTGCCGAATCTACTAAGTAACTGCAGCCACAGCGTCAAGAAGTGACATATACGACGTGACTGATTAACGATGACGATTCGCTTACTACATCTACTGTCACTGACATTGGCACTGGCCAAACAGGTTCACCACTGGCAGAGCCAGAGGTAGAGGAAGAAACTGACCTGTTTTTGAAAACAGTTGCAAAAACATAATGGGGCTTGTTATGTGTACTTGATAACGTGGTAATTTAAGTTTTATATTAAAAAATATTGGTGTGAACTGGGAAGTACAATTGTAATTTAAATTAATATTTTTTCAATTATTAATTAATGTTATTTTATTGTAATCATCTATACAGTTTTGATGCTAAATCACAATTATCTTTATGATAGAATTAATAATAAAAAAGTTATAACAGTGAGGGTTCAGCTGTGCTGGCAGTGACACTATTATAAGTGATAGGTGTTTTTATATAATAATAACATATTATTTGTATGTTTCATTTGTTTCAGCTGTATTTGTTGATGGTCATTTTAGGAGACACATTGACTTGAAATTAAGCTGCTATATTAAAGTGTATTTACAAACAGCTGGGGTGAAGTACTGTTATTAATTTAAAATAATTCAGTGCTTAATTAATTAATTAATTTGTCACTAGGTATTTTATTGCAGTTGTCTTTATTGTTTTAATATTATATTACAGTTACCTTTTAGTTTTACAACAGTAATCAATTATATTGAAACTGTTGTTTGGTACTTACATAAATTGAAAATTGCATATTAATCATTGTTTGCATGACTATAAAATTGTCACATATTTCCCTACAAGTGAAAATTTTGTGTTTCTGTGGCATTAGTCTAAGTGGATAATAGTGTTTCTTTGAAGATCTCTACTGTACTGAATTACATTTATAAGGTAAATTTCGAGTATCAACTAAAAATCTAGTATCGATTGATATCGAAGAATTCTGATATCGAACCAGTAATATATCGATCGGTATCGAAGAATTCTGGTATCAAACCAGTAATATATCGATTGATATCGAACCAGCACTACTTCTGTTGCATACTGTGCTTCTACTGGGAACTGTGTTCTATGTGAAAATTAGACTTAATTACAACGTAAGTATCGAGTATCGAACAAAATTCAGGTATCGATCGGTATCGAACAAAACCTGGTATCGAACCAGCACTAGTTTACTGCCTGCCAATTTGTGTTTAGTTACTTAGTTAAGCTCGGAAAAATGTTTGCAATTTGAAAGATTCCACCTGCAACACATTCAAATGGTTAATAAATGATTAACAAAAGATCCAGCTTAAAAAAAATTGATTGGCAATAATGCTGAGGCGCGCAGATTTAACCATAATACCCTGTCAAGTTTAACTTTCCCATGTTCTATACACCAGATCTCCCATGACAAGATACTACTCGGCCAAAGGTGGGCTGAGGAGTTGTCACCTTCCCTTTGTGTCTGTTTCAGTCGATCCGCCCGTCTTCTGTAGAGCGTCCAATTGCCCCAGCACCAAACCCCACATCAACCCCGCTCTCAGTTCCACTGGCTGTGCGCCCCACCACTAGTATCACTGGGGCAGTCGGGCAGCCCAACTTTCCTGCCAAAGCTACAGCAGGTGAGTGTCAGCCAATATTGGGGCAGCCCAACTTCCTGCAAGATCAATTGTATGTGTCTCCATGTCTTACGGACGTTATGGGCTGTCCAACATCTGGACGGTGAATTCCTGCCAAATTGATGTTCAAGAATCTGTGATAAAGACGACAGGGATGAGTGAGAATGTTCAGTCAGATGGCATCTATGTGACTCACTGTTTTTTAAATATTGTCATCTCCGCTATTTCCTGTGTTTCTGCTGACTGTTTACAAGCTGCAAACACGTTTACCTGCCAACTTGTAATTTCTTTCTCCACTGTGGGCCACGGAATAGGTTGAAACACTTCATGTTACCCTGTTTTGAAGCTAATTTAAAAATAGTTCCAGGGCATTTTTTACTATGTATTTTCATATTATGATATTTTAATAGAGTACTTTTTTATATTAGCACATTGTCTTACTAATAACATTTATTTATCTGTATTTGAGAATATTTATCTGTACTTATTTTGTCTTTATTTACCTATTTATTTATGTATTTATGTTTTATTTTCTTAGATTAATTATATTTTTTATGAGGACCACATTGGAAATAAGTGTACTTTTGTGTGCTTTAATGTGTTTATCCTTGGTAAACTGTTTATTCATCACATATATAAGTTTTACCAAATAAACTCATTCACTCAGTTATGCATTGATTGAATGGTAGTTAGTTTGATATTTTCTATGTAATTGTGTTACTAATCAAGTTCTTTCTTTGGTTTGACAAATGCTATCTGAACCATTTCCAGTTTCTGAAGCCGGCAGCCGGACGGTTGTCATGACAACGTCACAGCCACAGCTTCTCGCAACCGGGGGTATTGTTGCCGCGACGGCAGTGGTGGGCTCAACGGTTCCCGTTCCCGCAAGCATTGCAACAGTGCAAGTGGCGGCCGCCCAGGCCTTGTCTCTCCACGCTCCCATAGCTGGAGGTCATAGGTCAGGCGGGGGTATAATCCACACTCAGCCACTCACAGCCCAGGTTTGTGGGGTTCATTTTGTTGGATTTATAAAAATGTTTTAAATGTAATCGTTCTCTTTGCAGACTCCACTACGAGCCAGTCAAGATGTGTGTGTGTGTGTGAAATAACCTACACACAGATATGTGAAATAACCTGTACACGTGTGTGTGAAATAACCTGCACACATATTTGGCATCATAAGCGTATTTGACAATATATGTATATGATTTTTTTACACATTTTTATCCAGAAGAGAATAAATATGACAAATGTATAAATACAATTTCTGAATCTGAATGGGATATGTCGTAAAGAAGCCAATAGTGGCTATTATATACGACGGGGGTGTGTGTGGTACATAAGTGTCACTATCTGACAGTTTGTTACATCACTGTGAGCTAAAATGATAAATAAGTTAATAAATAGATAAATAATTAATTTTACTTAAAATTTCCCATGTGTAAGAGTAACTTTATTCGCAATGCAGCATATACAAGAACCAACTTAAGCATACTAATAAATTGTCAGCATGTTGCACTGCATGGCTGTCACTTGGCTAAGAGCCGTCTTCCAGTGACACCATCATCATTAAAAAATAACCATCATTACTATAGATATACAAAACACGTTTGTAGTATTACAACACAATACAACAGGAGAATTATCAAAGTAAAATTACACATATTGTTAGACATCACCAAGACTGTAGTAATACAATGAATATATCAAGTATGCAGTTTGTCACTGTTTCTGGTGATATCTGAGATTCTTGAACCAATTACAATATAAATTAGTATAAGTATGTTTTTGTAATAAGCATGGATAAGCGTGTACAAATCCAAACAAGATTTAGCATGACTTGTGCATGTTATAACTATGAAATAAAACACTATGGTATGTAGCAACTTAATTGCATTCTTGACTTTTTGTTTCCCTTTTGTAGGCGGCCCAGGCATCCCTCATCCGGGGTCATCTCCCATCAACTGTTGTTTCCAATGCTGGACTTCTGGGGCACGCCGGACGCCCCCAACTCACACAGGCATTCTACCCCCATCACATACCGCGGGGTGAGTTGTCATTGCCATTTCACTTTTACCTGTAGACCCAGTGTTCCACATTACAGAGGTTCTGTTATTTCTCTTCTCGTATATTGGCTTCTTCCTCTTATGGTTACCTCATCACTGTGTTAGTTAGAGTATGGTCAAGCTTTTTTACAGAATTGTCCTCTAGAATTAGTGAGTCCACTACAGGTTACACATTTACCCCCTGTGTGGGATCTTTTACTTCCCCTGGCATAGACACCAGATAGAAGGGACCACCGGCTTTTAGTGTCTCTTTCAAAAGACACAGGCAATGTGGGGTGAACAAGTTTGTGGGGTGAAATAAGTTTCGAAATGGTGGTAGGTAGGATTGAACCACCGTCCCCTCGATTGACAGTCCGGCGCTCTACCGTTTGACCACCGCTCCGATTGATTCTGATGACGACTAAAATCATTGTTTTTCTAACAGTTGGCACTTCAGAGATTGGTTGTAATTAACTTATTTTGCAATAGTGATTGACCTTTTATTTATTTTATTTTATTGTAGCAATATAATGTGATTGTGGCGTGGTAGGAGGCACACACTACAATCAAACTAATTTATTTATTTTGTCATTTAACAAAGACATTTGACGGTTGTTGATTTGTATTAATTCAAATCAGTAAATGGCAATGCCGTAATATTGCACAATTATAATATTTTGGGTGATTTCAGCCACATGCACGTGTTTTGGGGCAGTTTCAAACCATGACTTGTGAGGATGGTTTTCTTATTACAATCTGAATTACACTTACAATCAAATCAACCCAACAGGTGCCATAGCTGCATCTGCCCTGTCGTCCCCGAAGATCGCCATGACAACTGCGATCCTCCGTCCCTCGCAGCCAGGCATTGGCGTCGGAGCCATCAGTATCGCCGCGACGACCGCCCCGCAGTCACTCCCGAACAAGATCCCACAACAACCTCGCCCGATGCTCCCTGTGAGGACGAATGTCGTCACAAGGATTGCTCCCCCAGTCGTCAGTTTAACGGGCAGCGTCGCACATACCGTGCTGCCCCCTACTGACATGCAGAGGTACACATAGTTTTGTGTATACAGCGTAATGATTATAAAGTTATGTGTCTCAGCCCTCCTGAAATGCTCACTACAAAATATATTTTTATTTTGAAAAAATTATATCCCAGTACAAACCATTATGGTATTTCACCTCCATGTGATATGTACTTTCAAACAAAATTATCATTGGCGTGCATAGCACATACTTTAACTAACTCTAACATCCAGAATGATTTCTAGCTGCTTACAATTATCAACACTACCTTTTTTGTAAAATCTTCTCATTCTCCAGAGATTTTGTCACAGGCATCTGTCGCTTGTGAGGTGAAGTACATAAAAATCAAATTTTCCAAAATACATGTATTGGGGTATAAACATCTCCAGCATTGGGAGTTAGACCTTCCATCCCCAAGTTCCAGTGCTATCGATTTCATGGTTCAATAATTTCATGTTATTTGGGACTCTCACGTGGTCACCTTAATTGAGAAGTGACTGTATTACTCAGGTGACCACGAAGGCACTAGTACATAAATTCCTACAAGGTTCGTTCTCATAAACGGACAATGTAAATTTTACACGTAACAATCATCAGCTACTTTAAAATCGTGTTTCTCCTCGTCGTGTTTCAGAGTGATGCTGAGCCACGCCCCCATAAGCCCCGCCCCTAACCCCGCCCCGGTCCATCTTTCCCTCCAGCAGACCCGCCCCACCCTGTCCATACCCAAGCCCGTCTCCACCATCTCCCAGCAAGTGTACCTACCATCCCACCACGCTGCCGTTTCGTCCGTCAGCCAGAAGGTGGCAGCAGCAACGCTCATACAGCAGCCGCCAGGTGGAGCCACCGTTGCAACCGTTGTTACCGCCCCAAAACATGGTGCGTGTTTTTTCGTTTTATGTCGAAAGTTAATGAATAGAATATTTAAAATATCCTTAATGAAACTTTTTGAGAATTTACCACCAACAACCAAATAAGCAGCAGAATGGACTCACTTAATGTTTTGTTTAATTGGTCCAACGTTAAGTATAACAAGGCTCAGGGCTCTTTGAAATTTGTGGGATTACAAGTGATTGAAAACAATCCAGAAAATAACAAAGCGTTCTGTGTACGAGATTTGTGTTTTCTTCTGTAGTTCGGCCCGGAACTGCACTGAACATTGGAGCTGTGCCCACCCCCACAACCCTACCCCATCCAGACAGGGTCGTCACCTGCCAGGCCGCAGTTGCTACTTCCGCCCTGCAAGCAAGTGCCCCAAGTCTTGGTGGGTGTCCTTATGCT
Organism: Ridgeia piscesae; assembly: GCA_025642075.2. Lineage (NCBI taxonomy): Eukaryota > Metazoa > Annelida > Polychaeta > Sabellida > Siboglinidae > Ridgeia > Ridgeia piscesae. Next base: position 64,407 of record JAODUO010001645.1, on the reverse strand, counting down.
AAGGTCAAATTTCTCGTGAAAATGCTCAGAGAAAACCTCATTTTATCAACTTTGTAATAGATCTTGGTCAAGTACTGGTGTCAAACCGCGAAATCTGTACATGACCAAAGCCTATAGTTGATGGGTCGAAATATACGTTTCACAAGCTATGTTTATTCTTTAATATGAGCTCTCTTTTCTCAAGATACCTGCATACATTTGAGCAATAAATATAAAATATCTGAAAACATGTTTAGATCTCATGCTGCCAATAAAACATGCAAAACTCCATTTTATAACTACAGTCGCGCAACGTTATAACGCGGTAGTTGGGGTCCACGAAATGGAACCGCGTTATAAACGAGGTGCGTTATAGATTATATTCCGCCAGGGGCGCCACCACCCCCAAAACGCCACAACAGCAACGAAGCCAATGTGCTGGTTGTACGGTGTATGCGTGATTTATAAAACTAACTGACATTGAAACCAAAGTAAATGTGTATTACGTTAAAATAATATACACTGTCGAATGTTGAACTGAGTAAATCTTGCGAATGGTGTACAGTTTTGAAATAAATTCAAAGCCAACGCGCCTCGTCTGGCGATGCGAACTGAGGCGGAGCGATAACACAGTACTGGTGTCGCGGTCTAAAATAAACTCGAACTCAGCAGCCGAAACACACAAATGAATTGACATGTTGCCGAAGTCGGTCAAATATTAATACTTATACTAATTGCGCTCACTATTGGCTTGATTTCATCTTTCAATCAACCCAAAAATATATATTTAGATCGCACATTTACCGTGCCGATTTATAATGCAATTCACGGTGGATCGAGGCTACTGCGGTTCACACGCAGTTGACGAATTTGTATATTTGCGCACAAGTAAAAAAAAATTTGTAGACGTAGTGAAGAAAACAACATAACTGTTAGCCTGCCATTTCAGTATCAAAATTATTGTTTGTCACCGCCAGATTCGTAAGCAATTTAATTGCCATTTACAAGCCGGCGAAGGCACCCGTTCGCGGAAGCCACAGCGAACGGGCGCCTTCGCCAAAGCAAACAAACAGGGCTTTGTACCAAATTTACTGTGCCTAAAGTTAATTAAATGCAATCAAAGGAATTGGTAACGTTTTAAACAAACACTTAAGAAATTACCACACAAACCAAGCGCTGGTTACACAATAGATTCGTTTTGAAAAACGATTGGATTGGTGCCGCGAAGCCGACGGCAGAGCAGAAGCCAGGGGCACAACAAACAACGAACTCAGCAACACAGTTGTACTTCTGTGTAAAATTTCTGAATATCATTAAATTGTTTCTAGATACACCTGTACAAGACAAACATGAGGACTTCATAAAAATAAGTGACAGTTAATTACAGCGTTATTGTTAGTTGTAGCGCCCATTTTCCCCCTGGGGGCAGAAATTCGGGGTCCACGACCGACCGCATTATAGCGAGTCGTGTTATAGCGTGGCGCGACTGTATGTGTAGTGGTAGGTTAACTTGTATATATTAGTTTGTGGGCAGTATGCTGAACATGAAATCTTTTAGTGTTACATTTTTGCTTAACATAATCATTTTTAAATACATAATTTAGCATATGCAGACTTAGCAGACATTTTAGATATAATATTTATTTATTTATTAGCTTAACATAATTATTTTAAATAGATAACTTTAAAGGAAATCTTAGATTTATTTATTAGATCAAAATAATGACTTTGAATGGATAATTCATCATTTTAACGAACTATATGTGACGTGTACTGACGAAATGAGTTGTATGTCAGTGAATATGATTTTGAAGAAACACTTTATAAACATGCAATGATGATATGATTTAGAACGATTTTGTCACCAAGGTATACTTGAATATCTTTTCAGTCAATTGACAATGCTCATTTCTCATTTATGTTCCCATTCGAGTTTTATAGCCTCTTAGAAACACTATGTAAGATTTCACGTGTGAATTTCATAAAACAGAACCTTACGTGAACTTTAATCAATAGCAGTGCTTATCCGAGAGGCCTAAACATGATTGGACGCGTGGCGGGGCTGATAGCAGGCTACTGATTGGTGCAATGCACACTCGCTAACTGTAAACAAGTGTGATCGATCAGGTTGCTGTTATAAGACATTGCTAAATACTCAGATTGAGAAATAAAAGCTAAATAGCCAATTTTGGAATGACGATGTACTCAATCGTGTGCTTGAGTGACCGTGAACTGTATTTTTCTATGTTTGAAACTTTCTACCCCAGGCATGTTCAGTACACAATAACTTTGACACACACACACACACACACACACACACACACACACACACACACACACACACACACACACACACACACACACACACACACACACACACACACACACACACACACACACACATTTTATTGTACATAGACACGTCGTGATTCGAAAGCAGAACACATTCTTAATTTACATAAAACGTACATTGAAAATGGTGAATAAACTTTTATTCCTTTTTATAATCTGATATACAGTTGCGGGTCAGCAGCAGATCCTGGGTCAGTTGTTCCCACGCTACCAGAAGATCATTATGACCACCACACCCCCCGCCCTCCTTGTCACCACCTCTGGGGCGACTGTCGTCTCAAAGTCAGGTGAGGGTGCATTTTCTTATCTTGTAGGGTCACTGGTGTCACCCCACCATCATTACTGGTGACCAGGTGACTGTGTCACTGAGATAAAGAACTCTTACGTAAGTTCATCACTAATCAAAATCTGTTGTTAAATTAAATGAGTTTTCAAAACAAAAATATCCATTGCCTTATTGCAGAGGATATTTCGATGACACACTAGTGACACTGTACGTCTGGTGCGTCGTGGTGTTGACGGTTTTCGTATATTCTGAATTATTGTTTAGGATAAAACACTAATAGAACATGGACCGCCCCATAGAATTTTGACCTAGTGGGGTCCATATTCTAAGAGGTCCATATACTATTTGTATCATAGAATATGGGCACCATAACAAATGGATCCTGGATGCTTAATCTATAGTGGTTTATTTTCTATTGTGACATAGAATGTAGACCCCATAGAAAATGGACCTGGGTCAATTTTCTATGGGGCAATGGGGGTCCATATTCTACATGTATTATATAATACGGATCTCTCATAGAAAATGTATCCCGGGTCCATAATCCATGGGGTAGATTTGCTATATGTGTTATAGAATATGACATATTTTCTATGGTGGTCCCTGTTGTGTCTGACACTGATCTGACGTCTCAGTCAGTAAGATTGTCACCAGTAAGACATATTTGTCTGACGTCTCAATCACCTGGTCTGTCTTGTAGACTTTGATGCCACCAGTAAGACAGACTGGCCTGACGTCTCAATCACCTGGTCTGTCTTGTAGACTTTGATGCCACTAGTAAGACAGACTTGCCTGACGTCTCAATCACCTGGTCTCTCATGTAGACTTTGATGCCACCAGTAAGACAGACTGGCCTGACGTCTCAATCACCTGGTCTGTCTTGTAGACTTTGATGCCACCAGTAAGATAGACTTGTCTGACGTCTCAATCACCTGGTCTGTCATGTAGACTTTGATGCCACCAGTAAGACAGACTGGCCTGACGTCTCAATCACCTGGTCTGTCTTGTAGACTTTGATGCCACCAGTAAGATAGACTTGTCTGACGTCTCAATCACCTGGTCTGTCTTGTAGACTTTGATGCCACCAGTAAGACAGACTTGTCTGACGTCTCAATCACCTGGTCTGTCGTGTAGACTTTGATGCCACCAGTAAGACAGACTGGTCTGACGTCTCAATCACCTGGTCTGTCTTGTAGACTTTGATGCCACCAGTAAGACAGACTGGTCTGACGTCTCAATCACCTGGTCTGTCGTGTAGACTTTGATGCCACCTGTAAGACAGACTGGCCTGACGTCTCAATCACCTGGTCTCTCATGTAGACTTTGATGCCACCAGTAAGACAGACTGGCCTGACGTCTCAATCACCTGGTCTGTCTTGTAGACTTTGATGCCACCAGTAAGACAGACTTGTCTGACGTCTCAATCACCTGGTCTGTCGTGTAGACTTTGATGCCACCAGTAAGACAGACTGGCCTGACGTCTCAATCACCTGGTCTGTCGTGTAGACTTTGATGCCACCAGTAAGACAGACTGGCCTGACGTCTCAATCACCTGGTGTGTCATGTAGACTTTGATGCCACCAGTAAGACAGACTTGCCTGACGTCTCAATCACCTGGTCTGTCGTGTAGACTTTGATGCCACCAGTAAGACAGACTGGCCTGACGTCTCAATCACCTGGTCTGTCGTGTAGACTTTGATGCCACCTGTAAGACAGACTGGCCTGACGTCTCAATCACCTGGTCTGTCTTGTAGACTTTGATGCCACCAGTAAGACAGACTGGCCTGACGTCTCAATCACCTGGTCTGTCTTGTAGACTTTGATGCCACCAGTAAGACAGACTGGCCTGACGTCTCAATCACCTGGTCTGTCGTGTAGACTTTGATGCCACCTGTAAGACAGACTGGCCTGACGTCTCAATCACCTGGTCTGTCTTGTAGACTTTGATGCCACCAGTAAGACAGACTGGCCTGACATCTCAATCACCTGGTCTGTCTTGTAGACTTTGATGCCACCAGTAAGACAGACTGGCCTGACGTCTCAATCACCTGGTCTGTCTTGTAGACTTTGATGCCACCAGTAAGACAGACTGGCCTGACGTCTCAATCACCTGGTCTGTCATGTAGACATTGATGCCACCAGTAAGACAGACTGGCCTGACGTCTCAATCACCTGGTCTGTCTTGTAGACTTTGATGCCACCAGTAAGACAGACAGGCCTGACGTCTCAATCACCTGGTCTGTCTTGTAGACTTTGATGCCACCAGTAAGACAGACTGGCCTGACGTCTCAATCACCTGGTCTGTCGTGTAGACTTTGATGCCACCAGTAAGACAGACTGGTCTGACGTCTCAATCACCTGGTGTGTCTTGTAGACTTTGATGCCACCAGTAAGACAGACTGGCCTGACGTCTCAATCACCTGGTGTGTCTTGTAGACTTTGATGCCACCTGTAAGACAGACTTGCCTGACGTCTCAATCACCTGGTGTGTCTTGTAGACTTTGATGCCACCTGTAAGACAGACTGGCCTGACGTCTCAATCACCTGGTCTGTCTTGTAGACTTTGATGCCACCTGTAAGACAGACTTGCCTGACGTCTCAATCACCTGGTGTGTCTTGTAGACTTTGATGCCACCTGTAAGACAGACTGGCCTGACGTCTCAATCACCTGGTCTGTCTTGTAGACTTTGATGCCACCAGTAAGACAGACTGGCCTGACGTCTCAATCACCTGGTCTGTCTTGTAGACTTTGATGCCACCAGTAAGACAGACTGGCCTGACGTCTCAATCACCTGGTCTGTCTTGTAGACTTTGATGCCACCAGTAAGACAGACTGGCCTGACGTCTCAATCACCTGGTCTGTCGTGTAGACATTGATGCCACCTGTAAGACAGACTGGCCTGACGTCTCAATCACCTGGTCTGTCTTGTAGACTTTGATGCCACCAGTAAGACAGACAGGCCTGACGTCTCAATCACCTGGTCTGTCTTGTAGACTTTGATGCCACCAGTAAGACAGACTGGCCTGACGTCTAAATCACCTGGTCTGTCGTGTAGACTTTGATGCCACCAGTAAGACAGACAGGCCTGACGTCTCAATCACCTGGTCTGTCTTGTAGACTTTGATGCCACCAGTAAGACAGACAGGCCTGACGTCTCAATCACCTGGTCTGTCGTGTAGACTTTGATGCCACCAGTAAGACAGACAGGCCTGACGTCTCAATCACCTGGTCTGTCGTGTAGACTTTGATGCCACCAGTAAGACAGACAGGCCTGACGTCTCAATCACCTGGTCTGTCTTGTAGACTTTGATGCCACCAGTAAGACAGACTGGCCTGACGTCTCAATCACCTGGTCTGTCTTGTAGACTTTGATGCCACCAGTAAGACAGACTGGCCTGACGTCTCAATCACCTGGTCTGTCTTGTAGACTTTGATGCCACCAGTAAGACAGACTGGCCTGACGTCTCAATCACCTGGTGTGTCTTGTAGACTTTGATGCCACCTGTAAGACAGACTTGCCTGACGTCTCAATCACCTGGTGTGTCTTGTAGACTTTGATGCCACCTGTAAGACAGACTGGCCTGACGTCTCAATCACCTGGTCTGTCGTGTAGACTTTGATGCCACCAGTAAGACAGACTGACCTGACGTCTCAATCACCTGGTCTGTCGTGTAGACTTTGATGCCACCAGTAAGACAGACAGGCCTGATGTCTCAATCACCTGGTCTGTCTTGTAGACTTTGATGCCACCAGTAAGACAGACTGACCTGACGTCTCAATCACCTGGTCTGTCGTGTAGACTTTGATGCCACCAGTAAGACAGACAGGCCTGATGTCTCAATCACCTGGTCTGTCTTGTAGACTTTGATGCCACCAGTAAGACAGACTGACCTGACGTCTCAATCACCTGGTCTGTCTTGTAGACTTTGATGCCACCAGTAAGACAGACAGGCCTGACGTCTCAATCACCTGGTCTGTCTTGTAGACTTTGATGCCACCAGTAAGACAGACTGGCCTGACGTCTCAATCACCTGGTCTGTCGTGTAGACTTTGATGCCACCAGTAAGACAGACTGACCTGACGTCTCAATCACCTGGTCTGTCGTGTAGACTTTGATGCCACCAGTAAGACAGACAGGCCTGACGTCTCAATCACCTGGTCTGTCGTGTAGACTTTGATGCCACCAGTAAGACAGACTGGCCTGACGTCTCAATCACCTGGTCTGTCGTGTAGACTTTGATGCCACCAGTAAGACAGACTGGCCTGACGTCTCAATCACCTGGTCTGTCGTGTAGACTTTGATGCCACCAGTAAGACAGACTGGCCTGACGTCTCAATCACCTGGTCTGTCGTGTAGACTTTGATGCCACCTGTAAGACAGACTGGCCTGACGTCTCAATCACCTGGTCTGTCGTGTAGACTTTGATGCCACCAGTAAGATAGACTGGCCTGACGTCTCAATCACCTGGTCTGTCATGTAGACTTTGATGCCACCAGTAAGATAGACTGGCCTGACGTCTCAATCACCTGGTCTGTCATGTAGACTTTGATGCCACCAGTAAGATAGACTGGCCTGACGTCTCAATCACCTGGTCTGTCATGTAGACTTTGATGCCACCAGTAAGATAGACTGGCCTGACGTCTCAATCACCTGGTCTGTCATGTAGACTTTGATGCCACCAGTAAGATAGACTGGCCTGACGTCTCAGGCCACTGCTTTCAACTCAACTTTGTAATGCAAGTTTCATTGAAACTGAAATTGAGATGTTCCCTAAATTGCTTTCCCAGGCCCAGCGACAGCCCTGAATCTCACCCAGCCGATGCCGAGGCTCTCCCAGAAAGTTCTGACAACCCGTATTACCATGGCAACCACGGCACCAGCAAATGTGTCTGTAGCAGCTGCGGCACAGACGATTAAAACAGGCACGTGTCTAGTTGTGATCAGTGACAGTAAATTGTGAAATAAACACATCATCTGCTCTAAAATTGTACCTTTGAACCATTTCATCTGTTTTTACGCACAATTATCTGCTATGTGGAGGCACATGTTATATCTCACCTTGAAGGCTGATCGTTAGCATTGTAATAGACTAATCATGGATTGTTGAATTTTTGTAGATTTGTGCATTTTTTTCTAACTGATTGCCAAAAAAATATAATGCAGTAATGGCGGATGACATAATATTTTACTGATGGCAATTTACTAAGTAACAACTTACTTTAATATATTGTTTTCATAATATTTGTGAAGTATTTTGTTGGATATAGCCCATGACGATCGCAATATGCAAATAAAGCTGACGATAATAGACTTATTTTATCAATAGGAACATCATATATATATTATGAACGCTGAATACTCAACAATCAATTATCTGGAATATTAACAATTTAGTTATGTTATTTTTAGCACCTACATCAGTCGTCACCATTCCCAGTAGCCATGGGCCACCAGTGTTGTCCCTAGCAACCACTGCGCCTGTTACCACGGTAACCACAATACCTGTGGGTGAGTAACTGTTTTATCATATATGAGTTATTCGGTGATGCTCGGAGAAAAAGACATTCACCCACACGAATACGGTACATTTGAAAATTGCGTTACATTGTTTCGGCATGTCCCAGAAATAGATCATATCTTAATATGCTTGGAATGCAAAACTTATGTCTGGGTTAAGCAGTCATGATTTTCAAACTCCTATAATTTAAAAAGTATACAGAGTTTTCCATCATCTACTGACATAGTTGTAGGTGGCATAATTATCTTTATAGTGATGTAGAAAAACGACATTCTATGGATAAAACATCCATTCTGTCGATAGGACATCCACATGTAGCATTTTGATATGTTATAAATATTGAGTGACCAAGTTTTCCAACTTCCCGGAAGAATTTAGAAAACGGTCTTACTCTATGAACCATCCCAGTCGGCTCGGTGGATCGCTGTTTGGAGAATGTTAGCAAAACTGACAGTGATTTGGATAGATAGACATACAGACAGCGTGATGGACGGACGGACGGACGGACGGACGGACGGACGGACGGACGGACGGACGAGGCGACCGGTCGACGGACGACAGACGGACGGACGAACAGAAGAGGAACGGAGCGAAGGAAGACGGAGACGGACGGAGTACGCATCGGAAGACGAAGAAAGAAGGACAGGAACGGACGGAACGGACGGAGGCGGAGCGGACGGACGGAGAGCGGACGGACGGAACGGAACGGAACGGAACGGAACGGAACGGAACGGAACGGAACGGAACGGAAGGCGAGGAACGGAACGGAACGGAACGGAACGGAACAGAACGGAACAGAACAGAACAGAAACATGAAAGTTAACAGGAGCAAAAGAGTTTAATGTAGAGACACCTAGTTACCATTTTCAAAGACAAAAAAATTATATATACAGGCACTTTTGACATTACTGCATTGCTGTTTCTTCCATCAACTTTGACCTCTCAACTCTGACCCATCAACAGCCAAGGTTCCGCCGCAGCGACAACTCACGACCGTGACCTCACAACCACTGCCAGCAGAGGGCGCTTCAGCCCGCGAGGCCGTCACCCCAGCAACCGCTCCAGCACCTATGCCACAGATGTTGCCACAGCAACACCCACCAGGTGGCAGCATCTTCCTGTCACATGCCACACACCGACTTCCCGGTGTGTCAGTAGCCGCAACTCTCAGTCTGACCACTGGTCAAGCTGATGTCCAGTCACAGTCTCTGCCAAGGTCAGTAGCAGTCTCAGTGTCAGTTAATACATATGGGTGAGGGGACCGTTTCACTAAGACAACAGGCTCTTTAGGAAAATTCATCCTTAAACAAAAACCATTGTTAAATTAAAGGAGTTTTTCAAAATGCAAATATCTGTTGCCGTTTTACCGAGGACACCATTTCCATGACACACCAGCGACAATGTCCCGCTGGCACTTTGTAGTGTTCACCATTTTCGGGTATTCTAGATCATTGTCAAGGATCAACATTTATTTTAAGGTGCAAAATCGGGTTTATGAGCTCGTAACAACTTGAGAGAAACGGGCGCCAGAACACTGTATTGGTGGGTACAAACGGGACATCTGACTTCTACGTCTACAGATATTATTTAGATTCAAGATGTGTACATTCTGAAGATGGAGGTCACTGATATAACGGCAGCGAGGTGCCCAGTATCCGCAGTGTCCCACCAGCAGGTAGCGCGGGAGTCTTGTCTGTGGAGAGGCTAGGTACCAGCAGGGCAGACTTACGCACTCGGCTCACTTTTTCACTCCAAAGAGCTATCGGGCGTCTGTAGCTGAAAACGACATGAATCAGAACTATACACTACCCACTACACTACAGCACTAGACGCATCACACAGACCTGTGTTTACACACCACACCATATATATATATATATATATGTAATATACATATAGATAAATTATATATATATATATACATATATATATATATATATATATATATAATATATATACAGGGTGCACGATTCTAGCTAGCTGGTAGTCCGTCATTATAGACAACTAGTCCTGCATATGTTTTTACTATTTAAAAGCACTGCTCGTACTAGTCCAAACTCTAAAATACTCGACCCGGACGATCCGACCGGCCTTATTTCGCAACCTGTGTATATATATATATATATATATATATATATATATATATATATATATATCAGTTATATTGAAATTGTATGTGAAACAACGTATTGGTGTGTTCAAAAGTTACAACTTTAAATTTCTTCAAAACATCTTTATAGAAATTTCTGTGATATATGTATATATATATAATTATATATATAATTATATATATATATATGTATCAGTATATATCAGTGTTGTTACATTGCTCCATCTCCATCATTGCTCTGTTCTTTAGGGCAAACTTCACATCGCAGCTTCCATACACCATCCCACCAGAGTATGGCACGTACTACGGCACCTACCCCAACCTGATGTACTCCCAGGTGGCAGCACCGCATACTCATCCATTTTCGCTTCCCTCCGCCACGGCGTTGAGGCCAGGCCTGGGTGAGTGCAAAGTTCACACAGAAGTCACAAAAACCTGTAAAACCTTTGAATTTAGGTCACCTGAGGACATTCGCTGTTCAGTCGAAAGATGTTAAGTGAAAGATGATCTACGGTAAATTCTGCTGTGGTACTATAATGAACAGAGATTCTGTGTCAAAACTGTGATAATTGTTTAGGACGTTTTTAGCATCATCCAACTTTAATGGGGAACCTGTAGAACTATTAAACCAGGTGGCGCCGTTACACAACTCTGTTTTCGTGCCGTCAACCGCCAGCATCCCGTTACCTTGTTAGGCCACATTCGTTTGTTACATCCAACATGTGTTAACACACGTAGATATACTTTATATTAATAACAGGTGGAGTCTAAAACAATTTAAAGGTGAACTGAAAAAAGAAAAGAGCGCGATAATGTCACGGGCATGAGTTGCGTACCAGCGCCCCCTAGTGGTCATGTAGGTTCCATTTTGATGATATGTCGCTCAGTTATCAACTCACAAAAATCAACATTTCCAGTCATAAAAAGTCTAGACAAACTATTATTGAACAACTTCAAATCAATTCACGTACTGACTATTGCATGACTTAACTTCTGATGGTGCTAGAAAAATTATAGACATCGCAGGAAAGCCAATTGATATACTTCTGTTATCATAAATAACAGTGCCATTTATCATAGTGTGACTTTGTTACCACCAATACCAAACAAGTATCCTGTTTTTCTATTACAGAAGGCTACATAACTGCTCAAGAATGTGTTGGGATGTATTGGGCAAATAGTAACGTTCAGAGAAAAGTAAATTTAGTATCACCACTTAATGAGGAACTTCTGACCAATTTTACAATACCCCTTGTCATATGTCACTTTCAGTGCCCAATCCAGCTGTCAGTTTAGCCGGAACACTCCAGGGGGCAGCACACGTGAGCATGGCTGGAACACCAAGCCAGGCAGTTAGAATCAACCCTATGATGGTGACCCTTGACCCCAGACAGCCGGCACTTGCCGTACATGCCCGCTACACTCCCATTGGCACAGAAGGTAGGTCATCGCCATAGCAACCAGTGATGTCTAGCAGTGTTTACATTTGGTTTCATTGCTTTATGACTACGTACTTGCAGAAGAAGTTGTGAAAAATCTTAGTCATTTAACTGTTGTTATTGAGCCTCATCTATGGTATTTTGAGGTCTTTGAAATAAATGTATATGAATGAAAATAAAACAAGTGGATGTAATTTTATCTTGGATATAAAACATTGTTCTCTGCCTGGGCAGCACCCCGTTCCTTCGCTGACATAGGGGGCGCTGTGGTCAGCAAGTCGGCAGTATCTGCGCACACCATCACGATCGGGGCGATGAGTAGTGTGCCCAGTGTGAGCCAGGGGGCGCCAAGCGAAGCACATCTTCCGTCACAACTAAGCTCAACTGCTGTGACCACACCAACAGCTTCTCCACGGCCAAGTATCCTCCGCAAGCGAACTAGCGAAGGGTGGGTTAAATAGCCAGTAGGTGGTGCTAGTGTTACCAGCCAAAAATTCTTATATTATTTGCACCATCGTGTTGCTGACGTGATTAACTAAATCACGTCTGTTTCACTTGTGCCACTCCATATCTCGACCACTACGGTGACTAAAATAGGTAAGTAATTAAATATGTAAATAAATAAATAATAAGTTGTATACTTATCGTTTTTTAGTTAAAAAGCTGAGGTTGTATCTTAAAACTTGTGTTATGCAGTATGTAGCATGTTGTTGCCAGGTGATGTTCATAGTTTATTGCAGTGAATGAAAACATCACATTTTAGGATAAACATTTAAGGTACAAGTGTTTGAATGTGTGGACATGCACCCATATTGTGCATGTAAATGTGAATGTTTAAGAATTGAAAAACTTGTTTTATATTGGCGTATGTATTTTATTACTTTAAAAATAGTTATGTTGGTTAAGAAAGGCTACGTAGCAGACATGTTTGTGTTAGTGGGCATTTGCATGAAACATGTTCTCATGAACAATTTCGTGTTTGTATTCATTTAAAAACCCTGAAAATATATATCTAATTGTATTTTCAAGAATGTTTTAGTTGAGTCTGTAATGTGGGACAACATTTAAAAATGTGTGTTTACAAGAATTACATAACTGGAACCCATTTCCATGACAACAGGGTGCCACTGGTAAAGAAGAACCTAATGGGGACATCGTCACCGCGGGAGTCGACCAGCCCTATGACAGGCGTTGGGCCACTGCCCCCCACGACCCCACCAAAACCCTCTATTCCCTGGTAGGGTCATAGCCTTGTTTCCCCAATACAATAGAATACAATACAATACTAAACAATACTGTACAATACCGTACAATAATATACAATATTATACAATAAAATTTAATATCCTGAAAGGGAAGTCCATTTGCAGTGCTCGTAAAATACATTAATAAAATAGTAGAACAAAATACATATAATTACATTATTTAAACAGTATATAAACCTTAAATAACCTTAAATAAAAAGCATAATCTATATTATAATAACAGTATACAACACGCAATGAATGTTACATGTTTCTTATGAAAGTATCACAGATGTTTGTCATTGAGAAACCACAGAGACATGTGAATGAATGACAAACGCTTCCTATTTGTTTTCTATGTGATAGTTCTAAACCTTCTGCACAAAGGCACAAGCATGTATTCGTCATGTAGAATAGGAATATTGTCATTTATTATTTGAGTGGCTTTTCGTAATAACTGCTTTACATACAGAGTAATGAGAGCGAATTGTTTCAAATCTGTGACTTTACTATGGTAGTGCACTCACGCGAAAATCCATCATTAAACTTAAATCATCCTTTAAATTTATAATATCCTGGTGGCGCGCCCTGGTGTTAGCATGATTTACTACACAAGAGTGCTGTTAAGGAGCAAAATTTTTTTTAATTTAAAGTGCATAATTGAGCTTAAAAACTTATGAATGCTACTGACATAGTCACTACCGTCTTTTAAATACATTATTCAGTGGATAGTTTGGAGAGGAGAGGATTTGCATGATAAACAGGACTGTGTACTGTTTGCATACAGTGATATTCATAGGACAAGATGAAGTTATAATTGTCTTGCCGTGTGGTCAAAATTGCGAAATTGTACTTGGTTTATCCAAGCCTATTTCCAGTGTCGTATATAACTATTTATTAACATTATAGTTTCATTTGAGAGAATAAATATGATGATGAAGAATCATGGTTTGACAGAGACTTTGATATGCATATAAATTGATAGCATTTTTTTGACAGCGATCCATCGAGGGAGAACAGCCAATCATCAACAGACACCGCATCATCTACAGAGAGCACACCGCTTTCAGCGCCATCTTCTGAGATAAAAATCAAACAGGAGCCAATGGATGTCGGTGAAAATGGTACGCCTGTAGAGTTGTCTGTGGATATTTGTGATAATAACTTCTGTTGCACCTAAATTCTTGTAAACTAAGCTTGGTAGGCTATGAGAGAGTATCTGGCTGTAGACAGTGGTGCACATTTGTACATGAATGGTTTGTGCATTCACTGCAGTGTGGCTGAATACTTTCCAGATAAATCGAGATAGTGTTCGATTGAACATGTCTGCCAGGAAGTATAGTGTACAGTTTTGAGCTACCCTGCACTATATAAGTACTTATGTTTCGTGTTAATTGCGTCTGATGATAAGAGTTAGTGAGTCAGTACAACACTAACAAAGGCATCATAATGATGTTGGAAGCTCCATTAAGTCCACTTTGTATTCAGCCCATAACTGAACTTCCAGTTAAAATGCTATTTCTGTCTGGAATCAATGTATCCATGGATGTTTGGTGTGTAGTTACTGGTCTCTCCTCCAGGGTCAGGCCACGTCCAGTCTGGCTTCTCTATGCTCGCTGCCGCTGCAGCCGGGCCAAAGGTCGAGGAGGCGTCCCCCCGCAAGAAACCCCGCAAACAATTGCTGTAAGTAACCATGGCAACCACAGGAAAAAATGACCTGCCGAATGTAAATATTTTAGGTCGAATAATGGGTTCCTATTGTAAGTATGATATTGATGCTAATGTGATTTCTAAACATACAAGTCGCTGTCTTAGAGTGTTTATTGGTTTTGTCCGGAAAAGAAATGTTCTCGTATTATAAACACATGTTGTTGCATGAATACATTCACTAACAGTTTATCTACCCTGGAAGTCATTCTTATGAAGAAAAAAACAGAGAAAAATAATGCATAATATCATGTGATGTACACATGTATAGAGAAAAAACATTAATATAATTTTTAATGTACAAATACAATATTTCATTAAGTATATATTTATTATATCTAATGATGACTCACGGTACTAGATAGTTGATATTTGTTATTTTATATACACCTGTAAGATTGTGTTCTGTTAAAAAAAGTCGTGCTACGGTAACGAGACAAAATATGTGACAGGAATGCGAATGAGGAACTGAAAGACAGCAACTCGACGGACGAGGATGAGTTCTCAGCAAAAGTGAATCTGAAACGGGAACTGGAAAAGGTAGCAGAGGACGTGAAACAGGAAGGTGTGTGTCTCTCATTCCGTCTTTATGGGTCTGCTGGGATTCGGCGGTCTCTTTCTTGTTTCTGCTCTTGTGCCTTGCTGCATCATAGTTTATTTGTTTATTTTACTTTATTATCTAGTTTATTTTATTTTTATTGATGTTTATTATTTTATTTTGCCAATTTATGTTCTTGTTTTTGCTCTAATTGTCAACAATGTCTTCTCATTTATTATCAGTATATACATTTTAATAATCAACTTTACCTGTAACTTGTTTTTGATATGCTACTATTATTTTTATACAAATCTTTATGTATTAACTAATTTAATATGATTAGTTTTATGTAACTTGTTATATTCTGCATGTATACATATTTATGTACTCACGACACCTTTGAATGGACTTTAACCAGATTTACAAATCTGATGGAGTATTGTAATATTTTGTAATAATACTACAGCCCTCCGTGCATTATTTCCGTTGTCTCCCCACTGAAGTGTGGTCATGCTTACAGACCTGATGGAGTATGTGGATGAGGAAGGGGTGCGGTGGGTGCGGGAACGCAAGAGGTCAAACCACTTCCTGCTTGACCACTACGACTGCACCTGGAAGTCTAAACTCAACCACTTTGTTAAACCCACTGACGTCAAACCTAAAGGTACATGTAGCCACATACATCTTGACTTGCTGTGTTTGGTGACTTGATATGTTGAAATGATATCATTATCCTCGTCGTGCGTGCGTGCGTGCGTGCGTGCGTGCATGCATGCATGCATGCATGCATGCATGCATGCATGCGTTTGAGTGAGTGTTTGAGTGAGTGTGTGTGTTTGAGTGAGTATATATGTGTGAGTGGGTGTGAATGTGTGTTGAGTGTGTGTGTGAGTGGGTGTGTGAGTGAGTGTGTGAGTGAGTATATATGTGTGAGTGTGTGAGTGGGTGTGTGAGTGTGTGTGTGAGTGAGTGTGTGAGTGGTTGGGTGAATGTGTGAGTGAGTGATTGAGTGAGTGTGTGTTTGTAGGTGGGTATGTGAGAGAAATGTAATAATTATTATATGTGTGAGTGCATGTGTGCGACCACATGTGTATGGTCTATGTAAACACGTACTTCTTGAGTCAGCGTTCTCTTTTGTGTGATCTGATGCAAACTGCTAATTCTTTTTAACTTCTTCCCAATTGTGCAAGTTCCATACACTATGTGAAAGTACAACTTGTCTGAGTGGCTGAAAATATCATAATTTTATGTTTTTTCTTGGTATTTTGGTTATACCTTTTTCATAACATGTGTAATTGTTATATCAGAGGATCTGTTATAAACATTGATAAGACGTCTTTGTTATTTGCTGTGTCAGTTTTAGACATTGGTAAGACAACTTAACACATTTAACTTGTTGCACCAGAGGAGCGACGACTGACCGTGACGGAGTTGGCAAATGAACGCAAAGTCTACCAAAAGGCGAGCGGCTGGAAGTTGTATCACATGGCCACACAGCTTGACGAAGTGGTACGCACAGCAAGCATTGCCTCGTGCATGTAGATTATATCTTATTGTATTTTATTATCATATTAACTTAGCGCAGTCTTTGCAACACATATGGTCACTACATCATACTCCTAATGAATTGAGGACATACAAGGTAGCCATGTTAGTTCTTACAAGGCGTTGTATTGAGACATTGGCATTGATCAATGCTCATTATTCATCACCTGAGCTGCATTTGTTCACGTCAACACCATCTGTACGTCTTGTAAGTCGTCACGTGTCCAATGGGGATCTATAACATTGTAATGATGTCCCTTGTAAAATTCCATATGCCTTAGTTTATTAGACCAAAAGGAATTATTTCCTACTGTCAACTGTAAGCTATGCTACACTTCTATCTGACCATAGCAGTAACAGGGTTTACAGGGCCAGAAACCTGCCAAGTTCTACCAAGAATCAAGTCCCCATATTAGAACACTTAGTAGCACTTGAAATGAGGGTGTCCACTACTAGATTTTAATTATCTACTTGATGTTGTATTCTTATGACTACAAGTGTAATACATTATGTGTTGACGGTTTAAGGACTGTCAGATTGTGTTTAGTTACAATATTAAGTTTATTAACTTTTAGCTATATTAGCTTAACGATATTCGCAATTGGAAAGTTTCCACCACACAACATATTCATGTGATAAAAGATAACGTCCAGTTTCAAGACAAGCTTGATTGGCACTAATGCAGAGGCGAGCCAAGTTAACCACAATACATATTGATGTTCCACATTTCCACATTTAGGACAGCAGACTTCCTTTACCACACCTAGCTACTTCTGGACAGAGGAGCAGGCACCTTCACTTTAAGACTCACGAACCTACACTCAGACGTGTGGCAACATCCAGAACATGTGCTGTATATGTTTTGAATGGAACTTGTTTTCAATTTCACATATTGCACTATAATTACTCAAATCGAATCCATCCACCAGCTGATATAAATTTCCATGCAAAAATCAATCCGCGAAAAATGTTTTCAACTCCAATTACCGAGAAAACTCTCATCATGAATATCCTGAGTTATTGATCCATGTAAACTCACAAGTGTCGAGTAAATTTAGAGGGGAGATTATTTGCAGATAGACCAGGAGAAGGACGTGCTTGAGCGACTGCGAGAAGTGCGTGAAACCGTGGCCCCGAGACACATTTCAAAGTTGACACTTGAAGACGACATAGGCATGATACACGAATTGACGCAGGTGAGTCGACACAATGCGTCGAATCATGTCGGTTGGGCAGAAACTTATTTACCTAATCATTGGCACATTTACTTACTATTAACAAACGGTATGCTCCATTTGCATCTCTAGAAAATACCTGTTTAAATAACTCGCTATAGTGTAGCAGATATGTGGGCGAATCTGAATATTTTCCTACTAATTGGTTGACAGTTTGACCACCAAACTCCTAAGGATTGAGCACTCGGATCAAACATAGTCTTTATTTATTGTTTTTGTTAACACTTATGCTGCATTTACCGCAATGTTTAGGTTTATACTCGATCGACTCTCTGTCTCTCTCTCTCTGCCACTTTTTCTGCTCTCTCGCTCTCTCTCTGTCTGTCTGTCTCGCTCTCTGCCTCTCTCTCTTCTGCCTCTTTCTCTCCCTCCCTCCCTCCCTCCCTCCCTCCCTCCCTCCCTCCCTCCCTCCCTCCTCCCTCCCTCCCTCCCTCCCTCCCTCCCTCCCTCCCTCCCTCCCTCCCTCCCTCCCTCCCTCCTCTCTCTCTCTCTCTCTAAGTTTGATCAACGTTAAACAAACGAGCAAAATAACATTAAAAAGGTATAAACGTGTGTGTGTGTACATGCACGGGCATGAGTGTGTGTGCGTATGGAATTCTAAACAAATGCAGGTTCCGATATGATCTTGTACGACTCGACTCGGTGTAGGTCTGACTCTGTTTGACGTCACTTTCAGGGCAACATTCAGCGCTGTCAGTTGCTGGTTGACCAGTTGTCTGAGGCGAGGACCACAATGTTACGTCTGCTTGACCACAAGCCTCGTATCCTTGAGGTCATCAATAAACACCACAGCAAGCGGTCAGTGAAGAAGAAGGAGAGAACATAACAGTGTAGCTGGTGAACGAGTGCGGTCACCGCTTGTGGTCAATAAAGTGGACACGGTTCAGAGAGGCAGCTACATGTGTGTGTGGACAGTCAGGCGTTATTACTTGAATTTAGTCATGTGACAGGCTGACCATAGGTCACTGGTCAGTAAGTTTGGATGGATGTGATAAAACTTGAACCTTGACTCATGGTCACTGATCGGTCAGTTTGAACCCATAGTGGACGTTGCGTCGAGAGTTTGTGTATCCAGAGAAGGTCATTGACTATCAAAAAGGGTGTCACTGTGTTGCAGTGTTTACTGATATTTCGCTGTTAAACAGCTAATTATATGGACACAATACAGTTTCTGCTTGTCGCTAAGGATAGTTTACAATGTTTTAGACCTTTGTATGTTCTGCAAGGTGCCAAAGACCTCTTTACATTGTCTTGGAGGTGGTTGAAGTTATGATTACCAGAATTAGCAACTGTGAAGTAATTATGTGCTAAAACGCTCCCTCGCCATCAGTGAAACGGCCCATTGGTATTCGCCAAGTTGTAATGATGGATCTGTCGCATTTGGTGCAGTCGTTGCCTAATAGATGGCAGCACACACTCTATTATTGGTAAGTTGTCGCCTGTAATCAATGACTCAGCAGTGTTCTAGCATGGCTTTATACTGCAGCCGAGAAATTGATTGCTGTCTGTTTTCAACATGAATAAAATGTTAACCGTATATGTCCAGAATATGTTTTCATGAGTGAGATTTGTGCACGTTTGGTCCCATCGAGGGAGTGCCCAAGTTCATATCTGATAGCTCTGGTTTCACTTGTCAAATCCACATATGCTGCTTCACGGCATAGGTTTATAAGTAAAAGTACATTTACATATCAAGAAATAAACAAATACATAATTATAGTAAAATAGTATAATTAAAATTCCCGTTTATTTTTTTTAATGTAGAGCTTACCTGATAAAATGTAAGTAGAAAGTGTACTAAAATTAATAAATGCTGTATATTGTTTTCAAATTTTGCAATAAATCATCCCAACTTTCGCTGTTGTTCGTATGTAAATATTCTAATCATTCACAAACTCAACACTGATATCACCGTTCAGCGGATGTCAACTGAACTATACCCTAGAACCAGACCACCATTTTTTTTATAAATTCCCAAGTGTCCACCATAGTGTCTACACCTGCACAATGATAAAATAAAACATGTTCATGTCAATCGTCATGGCGACAGTTTATTGGAGTCACTAAAACGGCGCCTCAATTTGGCCAAGCATTGAACTCCGTTTCGAATTCTTCAAAATACAAAGTCCATGTAAACGTGCATGTTTCCAACAGTTGTTATCATCGTTCGTTTACTGTTCAACATTAACATGATAAATCATGAACATGTGTCGCAATCACTGCACTTTCGCTATAATTCGATTATATCCAGTGTTCGTGCATTTGGTGCTACAAAGCAAACTGTCAACACATTGCTGTCAAAGACAGTGATAATTACAACGGAACTGTAAACAATCATACACCTGTCTTAATTCCTCAGAACTTTCAGCAAGCAAAGTTAAATAGGCATTGTTATTTTCTTGTATAATAATTGTCACTCCACATAACGTCAGTTAAATAATAAACTAAAACCCAACACCACAGTAATGTACAGTAAGTACAGTGACAGTCACTAATTTATACCCTAACTGAAATAACAACATTGGTGACAGTACAAATATTAACTGTACACAACATCAAATCTGTCTTGCAAGATATAATATGTTGTCAATGAGAACCACAAAAACTAACACTCATACATCAACTGTGTTCTATTTTATGTCACTCAGGAAGTTGGTCCTGTTTTTCTCAAATCAGGATTGAAATATTACATACAACAAATGACACTGCCATCACAAGTGCTATGTGGAATATAGCACATGCAAGTACAAAGCCAAATTATATTGTGTAAATCAGAATACATTTGCCAAAAGTGTCATCAAAATTACTGTGGCGTGACTACAAAACATATTGAAAATAATCATAATATTATTTATGTCAACAATCCAGACAAGAAACAAGATGGACGATAAGAGACATCAAAATCAGTTTTATTTTGTGGCTAATGCGCAATTATTTGACAGCTCAGAAAGACAGAATCGAATAAACTACCGCCAATGTCAAACACGGCTGTCAACATAGCTGCTGCTTTCACATTTCCATCCAAATCATCGGACATGTTAACTAAACAACTGCAATTCTTGCTCATGAACATCGCTAACATGAATAGTGAAACATCTACGATCGACTGTTGATATAATTTTGATAGAAAGACAATTTTTCTTTATATATATATATATATATATATATATATATATATATATATATATATATATATATATGCAAACTTGTGTCAAACTATCGGTAAATCTTCTGTCTACATCCGGGTATAATTTGACGAAGTTTGTGCGAAACACGAGTGACATCTAGCGATTATAGTACACACTGGTGTCAAAACCCGATATTTCAGTGTACAGGATCCAAGAGGTTAACCATTCATGCAATCTGCGTAATTTGAAAGCGAAAATCCCCAAATATTATATAGGCATTTTATATGAGCACTGAATATTAAGTGACTTCAAAGGTATGTGTTAATATATTTTAGTTGGTAACATAGGAATGTTTATCAAATGGTACCAACATACATGTAGACGTGTTTTCTTCGTGCATTATCACTGGTTCTTGCTTCAGTTCAGGAGCTGTGGTGTCCGACGCCTTGCCATGGCGCCGGCGGTGCACGCTGTCTCTATTCCATCTTGGCTGAAAATAACATGCATCATTACGTATGACTGTTGATTATGTCATTATGTAAAATTCTACCTTTGATAATAAATACACTGCTTCAAAGGTACATAATTTGTAGATTATTACAGTATGTTTTTACTAACTGTTCTGATTGTGTTTATTACTATGTCACCTACACATACTGTTTCACCACGGACTTATATGATTAGGAATAACTGGTAAAACTTGAACATAAAACAACCTCACGTCAACAGATATTTGATTTAGAATGTATTAAGTTATATAAATGTATGGCGTATCATGTGAATAAGCAGTTTTGGCTGCTTTGACAAGTTGTGACTTGTTATTACACCGCTAAAAGTTGACTCACGGCACACGCCAGCCGCTGACAGCGTCGTGACAGACACAATGTGCCGCCTACTTAACTAATATTAGCTAATTAACTGGATTAATTAGTATGAAAAAACATCAGTATTGAAAATGTATCACTCCATTCAATGTATTTTAAAATGTTGCAAATAATATTTTAATAGTTCTAAAATTACAACGTTATGCCATTTTAAAGTCACTTATTCGAATATTTATCAACAGAAACAAAAATGAGCTTATTTTACCATTATAAGAGATACACAAATTTAGCGCAATTTTTTCGTTTTTAAATTGCAATAATTTTGGATCTAATAAAGGTATCGTAATAACATTAACAGTTACGTGATCTGTAACTTATTACCTTTCATTTAAGCCTAAATCCTGTGGTAATTCTTTTGAAGTGCCTACAGCAGGGCTACCTACTATATTTTCCGTAACGATCATGGGGTGTGGAGGGTTGTCTCGGGACCATCTGTATACTGTTGGCCCTGGTCCTAAAGTCCAGCTCGTGGCTGTAACTAAATCCCAAGTCATTCATTTTGATTAAAACTGATGAATTGTTTCCTTCCCTAGTCGGGGTTTGCCCCAACCACCGAAGCAGCCACGGTTTCATTTACTGATAAATTGCAACAAGGACTAGTACTTCGTAGTTGCCAAGTTGGGTCGATGATTTTTTCGCGGCAACGCATTTTAGCCGTTTAAAATCGTCAATACTTCACTCAAAACAACTTTCCAAACAATGTATTTGCTAGGATTTTATTAAACATACGTGTCATGTAAGAGTTTATCCAAATGTCTTATTAAAACGATGTTTTCCTGCGGTCAACTGCGAAATTGTCGGCAACTAGCAGACAACCGGAAGTAACTTATACATCTTGTGCTAGGTTGACCTTGCTGCGCTACTCTATCGGCCTTGAACCCGGAGACAGCAGTCCAGTGCATATAAGTCCGTGGTTTCACAAAATAGATTTCAGAAGAACGAAAATCTAATTTAAATTTTAACTTCGTGCATTTTATTTAAAACTGTAATTTCATGGAATGTTTAAACACAACAGTGCTCAATGCAATACACACTGTAATAATTTGGTAACTATTGTATAATTTAAACAAGGAGTTCGTTTCTAATTCATGTTTAAACGAATGCGAGATTTGCCGGTTTTCATGAACGGTTGTAAATTATTTGGTACAACTGAATTCATGTTGTTCCTTCAGCAGTAGAGTTTATCTACAGGACGTCAACCTGGGGACAGAAACAACTCTGTAACATATGATAACAACTGTAAATGAAGTGGTTCAGGTGGGTCGGTATTACTCAGGTAGTATAATAAACACATGCTCAAAAAGATTTGCAGTTGTACGCTCAGGTGCGCAAACACACAAGCGCTATTGAAGCGAGGACACGTGAGAAGTTTACTTATAGGAGTGGCCCAGTACACGCTCACTACGCCGTCAGAACTCTTGATGCTTACGTGAAACACAACTAAGTGTGTATCCACGTAATGGTCAAACATTCAAATCTCAAAGTCAGCTACTGTAATGTTCCGAGTCAACTATGCGTAAATAAACTATTTATCATACAGTTAGGTGGGGCGACGCTGGGAGGCGGAGATGGCATTCTACGAACATATGCGGCTATATTATAGAGCTATGGGTAACGTACATTTGAAATCATGTAAATAGTTGTGATAAATAATTATTCATAATTATTTTTAAAATTAATCAGCCACAATGCTAATTCAAATATTCAATAAATGAGCAACACAGAACTTCTGTCATTGGTTCATCTGAGATTTTGACCTCACGAGACCGACTGACAACGTCAACCTTTAACTCTCACCAACAATGCCTGTCAAAGATGGGGTGTGATATATATATATATATATATATATATATATATATATATATATATATATATATTTCATTGTACTATTAACAGACTGTATGACGTTTCCCCAGTGAAATATTCCTACCACTCCTAACACTAGTTATATCAATAATTCAATTAAATCTGGTCGGCGATTAATTATGTGCTTCAGTTCATGCATTGTCACTGGAGACACAAAGAGCTCAAAGCTTATCGCAAAGTGTCATTCTATAGATCGTTGTTCTTAATTCACGGCGGCACATTGTGTCTGTCACGACGCTGTCAGCGGCTGGCGTGTGCCGTGACCCAACTTTTGGCGGTGTAATAACAAGTCACAACTTGTCAAAGCAGCCAAGACTGCTTATTCACAGGATACGCCGTACATTTATATAACTTAATATATTCTAAATCAAATATCTGTTGACGTGAGGTTGTTTTAAGTTCAAGTTTTACCATTAATTCCAAATCAAAGCCAGGAAGCTTAGATTATATGCCACGAATTCTTCCTTTTTATAGTTTATGCACGCGTAGTTCTTGTGAAATAATTTTCAAATTGTGCGGTGTGCTAATAATTAAACCTTGTCACTAATACCGCTTAAACACAGTGATATGCATGTAACGACACAACGTGGCGTGTGTGATGTGTGGTTTGTATTGTGTAGTGAGTGTTGTGTGATGTGTGTGTCGAGTGTGCATGGAGTGTGGAATGTGGTGTACGACTCTGTAGATTAAAGTTTCAGACCAGTTCCCATTGGTCAGTATTGTGAGATGTTACAATTCACCATTTCTATTATTTATTCACCACTTTTCTCGGTGTTACTGCAAAATTATGCAGTCGCTTGTTCAGTTGTTAATTAAATCAAACGTACATTCAAATGTTTTTACATCAGGCGACAAATTTGTAGGTAAGAGTGATATATAATTACTTATATTCATTTACATTGTTTGTATATAATGTGATTGCATTTGTATGTGTGGCCTGACATGCAGCATTTACTGCTGTGACGTCACCGACGTATCTGTCCAAACTACGCACGAAATAATTGTGTATATTATTCACAATCATACCACAAAAATAGGACATTAATATATAATCGGACATGGTTAAACATTTGTTATAAAAATCTAGATACCATTATTAGACTATTTGTAATTCAGCACGGACATTAAACGGTAAAGTTCATCTAATCGTTAACGGCAGCCTGTTTGTGTGTCATTGTTACTGTTAGACTATTTATAATTCAGAAAACACATCAAACGGGTTATGTTCATCTAATCATTAAAGGCAGCGTGTTCCTATGCGATGTTTGTGTCATGACATTAGCATAATTATTTTATATTCTGAAATGGTCGTGTTACTTGAGAGAACTACGGATACCAATGACAACGTGTATCAGACCTACCGTTGTCAATGACTAAGGCGAACCACGAAGAAGAAAACATGGCATTCTCTGTAGAGGGACCGTATCAACGCGTACGGACATTAGTTAATTAAAATATCCAAGCAAACCGGACATTCTGTTATTATAAATATCATACTTATAACATCTGGTAACTAATCATACAAAGAAATGTCGTATAAAACGGGGCATTTGTGTCGTTCAAGACGGGGTGTGGGTTGATTATTAACAGATCCCCAACATGTCAGTAGACGGCTTGTCCGTTCAAGCGTGCCGAGCTTAAATTACTGTAGCATAGTCTCAGTGTTTGTGTCGCAGCGGCTCGGATTCTTGCTAATCGGTTCTCATAATTATATACGTTGTCTGCCAAGTCCGGGCTAAGTACAATACATTAAACGTTTCGTCCGACAATGCAGCCTCGTTAATGTTCGACAATACAACTTCGTCAATGTTCGACAATACAACTTCGTCAATGTTCGACAATACAACCTCGTCAATGTTCGACAATACAACCTCGTCAATGTTCGACAATACAACTTCGTCAATGTTCGACAATACAACCTCGTCAATGTTCGACAATACAACTTCGTCAATGTTCGACAATACAACCTCGTCAATGTTCGACAATACAACCTCGTCAATGTTCGACAATACAACCTCGTCAATGTTCGACAATACAACTTCGTCAATGTTCGACAATACAACCTCGTCAATGTTCGACAATACAACCTCGTCAATGTTCGACAATACAACCTCGTCAATGTTCGACAATACAACCTCGTCAATGTTCGACAATACAACCTCGTCAATGTTCGACAATACAACCTCGTCAATGTTCGACAATACAACCTTGTCAATGTTCGACAATACAACCTCGTCAATGTTCGACAATACAACTTCGTCAATGTTCGACAATGCAACCTCGTCAATGTTCGACAATACAGCCTCGTCAATGTTCGACAATACAACCTCGTCAATGTTCGACAATACAACCTCGTCAATGTTCGACAATGCAACCTCGTCAATGTTCGACAATACAACCTCGTCAATGTTCGACAATGCAGCCTCGTCAATGTTCGACAATACAACCTCGTCAATGTTCGACAATACAACCTCGTCAATGTTCGACAATACAACTTCGTCAATGTTCGACAATACAACTTCGTCAATGTTCGACAATACAGCCTCGTCAATGTTCGACAATACAACCTCGTCAATGCCCCTTAGTACAAGACACGAGTGCGGCCTTTTGGCTGATGTCGTCCTCTCAGCGCCCATACACTAGGTCTAGGCAGTCGTCGGACTCAATTGTGTAGTCTCGACAACAACGTTATTCTAACGAATGGCTACGGACAGTTGTTTACGCAAACATTAAATGACTACGTCATTGTCCACAACGGACGTACCGGTGGCCGGGCCTGGGGAAGGAGAAGGGAATGGGAACTGGAAACGGACAATGGGACCAACGAGGAGTTCGGGGACACGATCTGTGTACTCCATCGGGAAGAGGAATCGGGGAAGGCAAACAGAGAACGGGATTGGGGAACAGCATCGTTGAATTGGACCAAGGAACTGAAGCGGGGAACTGAATAGTGGGACTGGATCGGGAAACAGGAATACAAAACGGGAACAGAAAACGAGATTGCGTAATGGGATCGGACAGGGGAATTGGGAAAGGGTTCGGAATTGCTGAGCAGGTCGAGAAGGGTTCTGACAATGGGTCGTGGAATGTTAATGGGATTCAAAAAAGGAATACGGAGAGAGTATCAGGGAAAATGAATGGAAACGACACATGAGGACTGGATGAGACAGAGGAAGGGAGAGGGGGCCGGGACCGGGGAACATGCATCGGAGGTGGAACCTAAAGCGGAGACCGAATAGAAGTTTTAAAGATAGTGAATGGATATGAAGATATTGATAGCAACATTGTTTTCATACTAAAAGAAGATAGTATGACAAGGGGGCGTAAGACAGCATTAGTCAAGCCATACTGTAGGTTAGATAAAAGAAAATTCTGCTTCTCCCAGAAAACAATTAATGATGGAATCAATTAAGTCATGATTGCGTAAATTTGACAATTATCTGGCAAGGGCGGGCTATACGTAAGTTGAACAATTAACATTTGTAGACATTATTTTAATACTGATTACATTATTTATTCATGTATTTATTTTAAGTTATTTGTTATTATAATAAATTGTTATTATTGTATGACATTTTATGTAATTTGTATGACACTGATGTATTTTGAGAGACAACTTAACATTTTTAGTTTTACTTATGTATTTTTAGAGACAACATAAACTTTTTATTTTAGTTATGTATTTTTAGTGACAATTGTTTTATTTTAAGTATATATAATTTTAAGTATAATACTAATTTATGTACACTTTTATAATTTAGAGAACACTCGATAAGCCATAGGCTGTGATGTCACTGAAAGTTAAATGTGTGCGTGTGTGTGTGTGTGTGTGTGTGTGTGTGGTGTGTGTGTGTGTGTGTTGGTGTGTGTATGAGTGTGTGTATGAGTGTGTGTATGAGTGTGTGTATGAGTGTGTGTATGAGTGTGTATTTGTGTGTGAACGACCACTGTGACATTACTGATACTTAATTGCAAGTTTAATACATTACTGGCATTACTCGTGGCAGAAGGATGCAAGTTTAGTGCAAGTTACTGATTTGTTATTGTGACATTGTATGTGGACGCACTGATCGGTACGTAGCTGTACAATATGCCACAGACCAAGCACCGATACGATTGAATGAACACATTTTATGTAGTGAACTGGAAAAAACAGAATTAACGAAGTTGTTATTTGTTCGAACTGCCAGCTAGAATTCCATAACCGAGTGAGAATCCGACGTTCCACACACTGCGACACAGCGCTCTAGAGCTACACATAGCGCAGTCACACTTGAGTGAACAGGTGCGCGCGAATGTGCGTATGAATGTGCGTATGGGGTGATGTACTACACAATGCCACTTCTACGGGGTGAGGTTCTACACAATAATAATAAGAAGATTTATAAAGCGCCATAAATCTGGAAATATCCATTCCGAGGCGCTGACAATGCCACATATACGGGGTGATGTACTACACAACACATCTATAGGTTGATGTACTACACAACACATCTATAGGTTGATGTACTACACAACACATCTATAGGTTGATGTACTACACAACACATCTATAGGTTGATGTACTACACAACACATCTATGGGTTGATGTACTACACAACACATCTATAGGTTGATGTACTACACAACACATCTATGGGGTGATGTACTACACAACACATCTATGGGTTGATGTACTACACAACACATCTATAGGTTGATGTACTACACAACACATCTATGGGTTGATGTACTACACAACACATCTATGGGTTGATGTACTACACAACACATCTATGGGTTGATGTACTACACAACACATCTATGGGTTGATGTACTACACAACACATCTATGGGTTGATGTACTACACAACACATCTATGGGTTGATGTACTACACAAACCACATCAATGGGGTGATGTACTACACAACACATCTATGGGTTGATGTACTACACAACACATCTATGGGTTGATGTACTACACAACACATCTATGGGTTGATGTACTACACAACACATCTATGGGTTGATGTACTACACAACACCACATCAATGGGGTGATGTACTACACAACACATCTATGGGTTGATGTACTACACAACACATCTATGGGTTGATGTACTACACAACACATCTATGGGTTGATGTACTACACAACACCACTCAAGGGGGTTGATGTACTACACAACACATCTATGGGTGATGTACTACACAACACATCTATGGGTTGATGTACTACACAACACCACATCTATGGGTTGATGTACTACACAACACAACATCTATGGGGTGATGTACTACACAACACATCTATGGGTTGATGTACTACACAACACCACATCTATGGGGTGATGTACTACACAACACATCTATGGGTTGATGTACTACACAACACATCTATGGGGTGAGGTACTACATAACACCACATCTATCGAGTGAGGTACTACATAATGCCACATCTACGGGGGAGGTACTACATAATGCCAAATATACAGGGTGAGGTACTGCATAACACCACGATCTACGAAGTGAGGTACTACTTAATATTTGGTTGTTTATAATTATAGTCACATGCTTGGTGTCTGCCTGCCCTGAGTTAGTGATATAATAATTGTATGGTCATGAATTTAAAGCGGTCCGTTGCTGAAATGAATAAAATTAGTTAAACAGAATATCTTGTTAGTTGTGGACATCGAATTCTTTGTAATTAAACTCGCATGTTCGGTTTCATTCCTATCATTTCATGATATCGCTGGATCTTGTATTAAATACATCTTTAGCCAGGTATATTATACAGGGGTAGTGTATACAATGTCGTTTGGGGGCACCTTCTAACACACCTAGGAAAACAGTCAAATTATAAAGATCTAGGGGGCCACGTGATCTGAGGTTGATGGTCACAGTTGTAAGAACGGGGCTACGTTTGATGGTCAGTTGATGAAGTGGGTTGTGGTTGTGGTCAGTTGGGGGGAGGGTTGTGTTGTGGTCAGTTGAGAGAGGGATTGTGTTGTGGTGAGTTGAGGGACGGGGGTCTGTTGTGGTCTGTTGAGTTAGGGGTTGTGTTGTGGTCAGTTGAGGGAAGGGTTGTTTTGTGGTTAGTTGAGTGAGGGGTTGTGTTGTGGTCAGTTGAGAGAGGGAATGTATTGTGGTCTGTTGAGTGAGGGGTTGTGTTTTGGTCAGTTGAGTGAGGGGGTTGTGTTGTGGTCAGTTGAGAGAGGGAATGTGTTGTGGTCTGTTGAGTGAGGGGGTTGTGTTGTGGTCAGTTGAGTGAGGGGTAGTGTTGTGGTCAGTTGAGTGAGGGGTAGTGTTGTGGTCAGTTGAGTGAGGGGTTGTGTTGTGGTCAGTTGAGTGAGGGGGTTGTGTTGTGGTCAGTTGAGAGAGGGAATGTGTTGTGGTCTGTTGAGTGAGGGGTTGTGTTTTGGTCAGTTGAGTGAGGGGGTTGTGTTGTGGTCAGTTGAGTGAGGGGGTTGTGTTGTGGTCAGTTGAGTGAGGGGTTGTGTTGTGGTCAGTTGAGGGATGGGTTGTGTTGTGGTCAGTTGAGGGAGAGGTTTGTGATGTGGTCAGTTGAGGCAGTGAGTTATGGTTGATGGTCAGATAACATATAACTAAATTAACGTTTCTTGACGTGTACAATTTGGTTTGTGCTTGCTGCATTAACTAATGGTGTCTAATGTGATCGTGGTTTCTTCTGCACAGATCTGACAGAGAAATATTTACGGAATGAAAGTTGATTTGCAAATGTATAACACAGACAGTTGGCTATCTAGTCAAAAAACTTCAGTTACTTTGCTACCTAGCTGTAAGCTATCGGATAGTTAGCTATCTAGTTGCAAGATATCTGGTAGTTAGCTACCTAACTGTAATGTAGTCTATCATATAATTAGTAGCTGTAAGGTATCAGCTAGGTAATTAGCTGTAAGCTATCAGACAATTAGCTAAAACAAAAACAAAAAAATTGAATACGCTTCACGTGGCAGAAATCAAATAATTCTATATTACTCAAATAAGGCATCACTGTAATAAAAATAATAACTTAAATTTCATGTAATGACAATACACACCTAGTAAATTAAAAACAGTACAAATCATCACTGTTTTGAAAATGAGCATTATTCCCCTTATATTCACAACCCACCCTTTTTCCACTGGAACAACCTTGGTAAACACTGCCTGTTCCTGTAGATGCTGCTGTAGCAGAACATTTCTTGCTATCTTTTTGTGTGAAATACTGTAGTTCATACATGAAACATTATTTTGTATATTTATTGATTATGGCAATGGACATTATTTACTCCCAACTCCACTACCATGATGCATGTTTTTTGTTTACTGAAATTGAATACATGCTTTTCTTTACAGGTCAACAAGAAAGTGAATAGTGCTTCCTACCACTAGTTCAACAAGTTAATATGCTATACAGAACAGTTGTATTTGCGGACAAGACTATACAGCCATGAGCCGTGCAAGATGCTGCATATTAAATGTCAAGTATTCGAATGTCGACCAAGTGAAGTGATCGCAGTTGTACCGTGTGTTGCATCGTGACAGACTCCCCAGTGGCCAGTACTGGTGGCGGGTACACTGGCTTCCCTGCTGGTCAAATACCCTGACTGACTAGAGCCCAGTGAAGTATGCAGGGTGCTTGACATGCGAATATGGTGACGCCTGACTAGCTTTGCAGTTGGTGATGGAACGGTGGATGCCATGGTCTGGCAAATATGGCATGAGCCTTTGGTCAACCTCTCTCGACACTGTAAGACAGGTTCGACATTCTTTAGTGAACTATATCAGCTTGGATATCGATGACATTGTGTGAGTTCACTCTATTTGATGATACTGCATACCAGCTTCCTGAAATTTTGCTGTAAATCCGCATCTACCTATACAAGAAATAAAGTGAAAATTAACATGGCTTTGACATGTATGATATTTTACATGTGACGACACACTTAGCCAAAGTCAATACAATGGTAATATTTATTTTAATTCGTGTTATAAAATGTACATGCCACACGTTATATTACTCAGACCTGTTATATCGAACATTTCTATTAATGTGGGAAACATTCCGCCACAGTGAAATTAATACGTAAAAATACTAGTTGTACAGAAGAAAAGTATTCGCCATCTCTAGCCGGTACTCTTCATAGAGTTGAGTAAACATATAGCAATTGCACATGTAACTCTCAGCCACATGGCAAGGACCCTGACTAGTTTAGCCACTTTTAGGTGTAAAGATACGAAGCATTAAAGAAATAAAAAAAGATATTTTACATCTACTGATTTTTTACATATAGTAATATAGTTACTTTATTTAATATATGTATTATTTATAAAGCACAATATCCAACATGGTCAATGTTATACATATTTGTTATGTACATAGTGTTATTATATGTATATAATATGTATGTTATCTATTTACAGCATGTTTCTGTAACAATTGTGTGTGTTATGGGTGAACTCTTTGTAAAAGTAAATTTTCAGATATAATATTATGTTTTCGTACGACAATTCTTTCAGAATATTGAACAATTTGCCCATGACATGTATCACTAAGCACATGTTTGGTAAAGCTAATGTTTTCTCTGGGAAGGCCATAATTTGAAACCCTAATGAATGGGATTAATGTTTTTGAACTAATTAGTATTTGACATACCATGTGCTGAATCATCCCGGGCCGAATCGTCCGTCGCGGCGGTTGGCCGAATCCGTTTTGGACCGAATCATCCGGGACGCCAAAAGCTTACCTCAAGTCCGGTCAATAGTTACCCAAGATTGAGCATTTAGACCGTCTCAAGGTTTATTTTCTGATGTTGCAGTTTCTGTATTGATGTATTTGTTTCGTATGCTTTTGTCCGGTTTGTGAAGAGTTGCTTACACTTTTATACGATCAATTTAAGAATCACGGATTATAGGCTAGCGTAGTGAAATTAATTACATGATTTGCGTTTGCTGCTGAAATGTCTCATACCTGTTTGCATCGTCTAAATTTGATTTAAAAAAATTGCTACTAGTATATATACGTCATTTTGTTGGGAATGTCATATATAACTGTCCAAAAGCTATTTTCATTTGTCCATAGTTACACGTTACTTCTGGTATGTTGCGCAAAAGCTGAAATGGCATGTTTAGAAATGCCTACTCCACGCTACGGTAGTCTTTCCAACTTTGACTTTGTCACAGATCACTCATTGCGCATGCGTTTCAACTGTTGTTATCCAACAAACAGTTGTGATTCTCCAACGATATAGTATATTGCATCAGTATTGCTTTGTGCCATCTGGACATGTATGGATTAGTGTACACAATTAAGCAGATCGAAA
Source organism: Ridgeia piscesae (assembly GCA_025642075.2). Taxonomy (NCBI): domain Eukaryota; kingdom Metazoa; phylum Annelida; class Polychaeta; order Sabellida; family Siboglinidae; genus Ridgeia; species Ridgeia piscesae. The sequence continues at coordinate 31,267 of JAODUO010001645.1, read as the reverse complement.
TGATTCGCTTCATCCACCGGAGCTGTATGACAGGCGTGTGCTCATTAACATAATGAATTCAATATGGTCGACAATTTATTCAATATGGCCAACAAACCTGGTGTGAAATATAAATTCGCGCGCACAGTATGTTTAGCGCACTTTTATGTGGGTCGCGTGCGACAACAAACATAAAGTATGACGTACTAGGCGTAACAGTCTTTCATTGTTTCAAATACGGCCGCGAAACGAATACGCGACGAAGACGGGTCGGTGAAATAGAAAAAGGTAAGCATGATGTATGCACCAGCGATAATATAATGTAGGTTCTAGTGATGTATTCGTTTATCTTTGTTATTGATACACTAACACTGCGCCGATTACGCAAGGTTACGATAGCAAAAAACAACTATTCACCGGGTTTTGTTGTGGAGAAAACATGGTGTCGTGGACGCGCATGGCTAAATAAAATATTACAATCAACATTAAGGCGATTATAGTTTATAATTCAGTAATTTATTAATATTAAAACATTACTCGTTGATTTGATTGAACGTGATATCATGTTATGTATACAGCGCTGCCATATATTATATTCACCCATACGATAAATATCGTAAACTCTATTTCAAAACCTTTAAAATGTCATTGATTCGTTGTATGCGAGTGTGTTTTGATAATCGTTTTCATTTAAAACGCACGTTTATGTAATTGTTAATCATACTGTCTAATCCATTGATATATTTCAATATATATATATATATATATATATATATATATATATATATATATATATATATATATATATATATATATAAAACACTTTATGCTATTGTGATTAAATAAACACTAAAACAATCCCGTAATTCATAAAAGACACATGCTAACAATGTAAGTCTCGCGCCCGAAAACGTGGCATTTGGAGACAGCATGTAAATTGTTTTCCATGTTAAGTTATTTTTGTTTTTTTAATGACAAGGAATGTTCCAGTCTCTCACAATAGGTTGTTAGACCATTTTCTGTAGCTGTCTCCAGTAATCGCCTACTGCACAACAATGACACATTTCTGCATAATATGTAATTAATCACAGTTAAATATATTAATGGATATTATGCTGCTTTTATACAATATGCATGTTTTTGTAAGCTGTTGCTGCCACCACGTCGCATATCATGTAGGAAAAAGTTGCATAATTTTGTTTTGTTCTTAAATAATTACTTAAATCTAAAGTGAACAGTCAGATGTGGACCAAATTTTATGTGACATTGATATGACCTTGGCTTTACCTAAATAACTGACCTGTTCTAGCAGTTAATCTATGTGTTAAAATGACCTAATTAAATTATTAAGTGCAACTCAGTAACTATAGTCTATAAATTATATACATTTTGAAATACAACATATTTTGTCCTATTATTTATTCAGACATTCCGCAGCCAGCCCCCCTCACTGGACGTTTCATTTAATTGATTGCATTTTATACTTTAGTAAAAAAACGTTTAATTCAATATATATATATATATATATATATATATATATATATATATTATATATATATATTCGAATTAAACTCGTTTTTTATAAAGTATAAAAGACACACACATATATATATTGTGTGTGTGTATGTATGTATAAATAGATATCAACTGTGAAGAAGACTGACATATATGATCCTGCTTACCCATCTTCCAAATACTCTCACATGCTCATGTCACTCATTGCCTCAGTCAGACCAAAAAATGAATGCATTTTGATCCATTCACAATCCTTTCAACAAGTTCCTGGTTTTCGTGCTAGCAGGCGATATGTTTTGTATATTAAGATTCTCATGAATAAAATATTGGTTAGGTTTTTGGTATGAATGTTCAAAAACAAACTTTCTGTTTTCTTTCTTTCTTATTCTTTTCCATGTTTTGAACCCCGGAATTTCAAGCAGCCCACACATTGCTTCATTTTTGGCATAGTTACATCATTTTGTATATTGGTACCTATACAAATGGTCACGTTCGAAACGATGTGAATTGTCTCCTGTAAAACGTTATAATATCGGCAGTTATTGATTGTATGGGCACTTGGGGACAGCAAGTCAATTTTGTCCATATTACAATATAGGACTTTAAGTAATTTTTGGTTGTTATCATGACAACATTACATATCTATATTTGGGCAATCAACAATAATGGATTAATTTGTGGTATTGTAGCCCGTAGATAAAATCCCATTTTATAAAATCATAACATTGCAATATTAACATCATTATCATTGGAAATAACATAACATGTACTGCAATGCATTTACTGGTGGCACATTTAGTTCATTCTTTCTGTACATAACTGATTTCATAACCGAAACATCGAATTAATTAAAATTTAAAAAATTATTAACCGGAATGTCATGATCCGTGTGATTTAAGAGCTTAGATGACTATTGTCAAATCTAACGCTTCACGAAACGGTGTTGAACTACATCGTAATAATCCGAAGAACAATGACCAGAGTGTACTGAGCACGCTTCCCTCCTCCGTTAGTATACGATATACGGACATGACGCATGAATGTGTTATCCAATCATAGACAACATCGCGCACTAGCCACTTGCATCGGTTCATTTTCCTACCACTGGGTGAATGCAGTTCACTCAAATTCTGCCATCATATGCGCCACATTTTCCGGGCGTTAAAAACGTTCCGGTTGACGTTTCTGCGCATGCCCAATAAATGTAAAATCACCAATGTCCAGCGAAACAACAAAGCATTTTCGGTATAAATGCCACGAGCTGTTCGTTATCTTTCCTTTGACGATTACTGTGACGAGTTTCTTAAAATGTTGTTCAACGCAAAAAAAATTACGTTTTTTATAAATCACTGTCACGGATTATGGCGCACTACTGTCACGTGATTTACGCTTGCTATCAAAATATACCTCAAAACTTGTTTGCCTCGTGTTAATTTGCGACAAATAACTTTGCTGAGAGGTTATTTACATCCTAACGAACAACCCGTAATATTTATACCATATATGCTTTGTCTTTTCGCTGCACATTGACGATTTTACATATATCGCGCATGCGCAGAAACGTCAACCGGAACGTTTTTAACGCCCGGAAAAATGTAAGCGCTACACCGGTAACCAGCCATTATCCGACCTAAAACGCCTGAAAGGGAGGGCCTTTCGAGCTTCTTCCTTTGATGTATGCTGGTTTAGATGGCCGGGGTACAGGAACTGGCGTAGGTTGTGGGAATAGTACATGTTTCATCCAGCCCTGGCATCCAAGAACATATTGGTCATAATAAAAGCAGCACGACCCGTAGCAGGATGTCTTACGTATCACCAGTACCCCAAGCTGTAAACACACAGCCGCATGACGCGTCATAGTTCCCTTCACCGTCGTCATTGCATTGATTTCCATCCGAATTTCACCGATGCCATTTCTTTGTCATTTTTCAGTATGTTAAGCTTCATGTCTGCGGAATGATTGTTAACGCATTTCGGGTTTCTATGTGAAAGACCCAAGTTAACGGAGCAAAGACGAATCGTCCCGGCCGTAACGGTATTTCTGGGACAATTTTTGGAAAATGTTCAAAAAAAATCTTAATAAATATTAAAATACATCCCTGTGAATCAGTGTGATAAGACACTTGGAATGATGGCTGACATAGGTTCATAATATTTAAGACAATATATATATATATATATATATATATATATATATATATATATTATATATATATATATATATACACACTAACAAATAATACAGTATATTTCATAATGATGTATATATATATATATATATATATATATCTAAACACTAATATATCATATCATATATATACTTATAATTATATATAATTATATATACATATATTATTATATATATATATATATATATATATATATATATATATATATATATATAATTTTCTTATAATATATATATAAATATATATATATATATATATATATATATATATATATATATATATATATATATAATAATTATTTAATAATATTATAATATCATATTATATATATATATATATATATATATATATATATATATATATATAATATTATATATATATAAATATATATATATATATATATATATATATATATATATATATATATATATATATATATATATATATATATATATATATATTACCTTGCCTTAGTAGGACGGTCTGCATCATTAAATCAGTCATTCTGTACATGACGCGAAAATGATTGTATACTAACAACATTGTGTGTGTGTGTGTGTGTGTGTGTGTGTGTGTGTGCGTGTGCGCGTGCGCGTGCGCGTGGCGTGCGCGTGCGCGTGTGTAGGTATCTGGAAGAAAGAAACACAAGCAATCGTGACTTTTGCGTACTTTTATGATCATTCTTGTTTGGCTGCAGATAAAGTCGTGGGCGAATACGCCGGATACATAATCAAACCACCAACAACACAATGTCTCCCATGAGTACGAAGGACATGATTGCCTTGTCCCTGTGTTTCTTGGCTGGTGTGTTTGTGGGTGCACATATTTTAAGGACAAACCAGCCGGCGACACTCGTGACGAAACGACCGGTCACGTCGAAAAACATCTTTGACGAACCCCTGAATTCAGAAAGGACGGACTGCCTCAAACTTTTCGACAAACCAATGTTAGACAAAGATTTCTACAAGCCGAATTACCACGAGCATCGCCGACAGTTAGAAGCGAAACTCAAGCGTATAACTGACGCTGAAATAGGAAATAAAGGTAATGGCATAGAAGGTCACAGCGGTAAATATAGGTACCTGTCTCGCCTGTATCACTGGCTGGCCGGTCGACCCTGGGTGAACACGGTGTGCGAGACAGGTTTCAATGCCGGACACAGCACCCTGCAATGGCTGACCGGAAGTGACCACGCCAAAGTGTATTCGTTTGACATCGGCTGGCACTATTACACTCGTCCCATGGCCGACTACTTAAACCGCACCTTTCCGGGACGTTTTCATCTAACCTTGGGTGATTCTCTCAAAACCGTGCCTCAATTTGTAGCCGTACATCCTGAGGTCAAATGTGACGTCATCTTGGTTGATGGCGGACACAATTACAGAATCGCTATCGGAGATCTAAGGAATTTCCGAAAACTCGCTAATATCGAAAGAAATGTGGTCATACTAGACGATACAACATTGCAGTCAATCTTGACCGCGTGGAATAAGGCACAGGCTGATGGTCTCACAGTCCAAACATTCGCTTGCACGGACCAAAGCAGAAAAAACCGGAGTTACGTTGTTGGCTATTATGTGTAGCTGGCTGGAAATCTGGGCCCGGCGAGCTTGTTTTTATGATTGCAACATTCATGTTGAAGGTTAATTGCCTGCCAGTTTGTATATAGTTGCTTTTTAAGCTCTGAACAATGTTCACAATTTGAAAGATTCCACTTTCAATGTGTTCAAATGGTTAAAAAAAATCATTTTCAAAACAAAATTGGTTGGCAATAATTGCGAGGCAAGCCGAGTTAACCGCAATACCCTTTGATGTTTAACTTTATGACATTCTAGACAGCAGACTTCCCATGACAAATTACTGCTCAACCAATAGCGTGACATACTAAAGTAATACATCGCCCCTGACTCTGGGCACAGACGTGTTAATTTTGGGAAATGTGTGTGATAATTATTGCTTTGCGCATTCTTGAGATTTCAACTTGCATGTAATCTATACAAAACATTGTCCACCATGTTGAATTCATTGACCTTGTTACATCATTAAATTGTTGCAATGTTGATTGACCTGAATCTGTCTTAACGAGTTCTTGTGTTAATATACAGCTATGATAGCTATATAGAGCAGGTGTATATGGGTTAATTAACCCTCTCTTATCTTACTCGCTGTTTTACTCTCCGAAACATTCTCGCAGTCACTTATTCACAAATCCATTGACTCACTAACTCAGTCCCTCACTCTCTCACTCATTTAGTCACTCTGTTCCTTACTCTCACTCACGTAAACACCCACTCAGTCAGCCGCTACACGGTGGACCTGTGTGTGTGTGTGTGTGTGTGTGTGTGTGTGTGTGTGTGTGTGTGTGGTGCGTGCGTGCGTGCGTGCGTGCGTGCGTGGTGCGTGCGTGCGTGTGTGTGTTGTCTACATCTGAAAAAACCTCAGCCTCTCCGACACCCAATTCAATATAGAAATTATGCTGCCATAGACAAACATGTGCTTCGCGGCGGTATCTACTTTGTGCCTTGACCCTCAGCAGCCAGTCTCCTCGAACAATATAACACTACCCTGTCATGAACAATCACGATTCGACCCAAAGTTTCCTGGTTCAACGGTGACATCAAGATGGCTAAGCAGAAGAGAAGGCAATTAGAGAGCAGATGGAGACAGTCACGGCTCACAATTCACCGTGACCTCTTCAAAGAGCAGAGACGTCACGTCAATCAACTCATCGCCTCCGCTAAGTCTGCACATTACACTGCACAAATCACAGAAGCAGCATGTGGCATTAGGCAGTTATACAATGTTGTGAACGCCCTGTTGATCAAACCAGAACCTGGCCTGTCTGATTGCCGTTCAATGGACTAACTTACCAGCAAATTCCGTGCATTCTTCCAGGATAAAATTCGAATGATTCAGGAGAACTTAACGCTCAAGGTTGACCCCAACTACGTGCCAGAGGACAATCCAGACGCAGTGGACGATAAACTAAGCGTTCTCGTGTCTGCAACAGAAGACGAAGTAAGACGACTGATCACCAAAAGCCCCTCAACATCGTGCTCACTTGATCCAGTGCAGACTTGGCCACTGAAAGAATATTTTACTTGTCTCCTACCAACCATTACAAACATTGTCAACTTGTCTATGTCAACAGGAATTGTGCCTACAACAATGAAAAGTGCGCTCGTGACGCCGTTGCTGAAGACGCCTTCCCTGGACAAGGATTTCATGAACAGCTTTCACCCTATCTCCAATTTGTCCTTTATTTATTTTAAGTTGACAGAGAGGTTTGTGCTGAGGAGGCTTATCGACCACATCTCGTCCGGCAACTTGCATGAACAATTCCAGTCAGCCTACAAGCCGAATCACAGTACAGAAACTGCGCTGACGAGAATCCAGATTGATATTCTGACGGTCCTGGACAACAAGAGGCGTTGTGCTGGTCCTACTTGATCTGTCAGTGGCCTTTGACACTGTAGACCATACGCTCTTGTTAGCTTGCATGAAGAGGACAAGTGTCATAGACGTTGCGCATCAGTGGTTTGAGTCATACTTGTCTTCAAGGACTCAAACTGTCTGCCTAGGCAGGGAGTTCCACAAGGGTCTGTTCTTGGCCCAGTTCTGTTCACACTCTACACGGGACCCACCGGGCAAATAATTAGGCGGTGTGGTGGTCCCAGATTTGACCAGTCCAGGATTCGTACGAATCTGGGACCGCACGTATGCGAATTCTACAATGTTGTAAAAATGTCTCGTTTACTATGGTAAACTATGGTAAATCCATAGTAAATCATAGTAAATCATAGTAAATCATAGTAAACCATAGTATATTATATTTTACCATGCTTTCACCATAGTAAAATGTACGTAGACATAGTAAACCATAGTAAGTTATAGTAAAACCATGGTGATTCATAGTAAACTACAGTATATACGTTTTACTATGCTTTACCATAGTAAATTCACGAAGATGTAGTAAACTGTAGTGAACTGTAGTAAATCCATAATAAGCTATAGTCAACCATAGTTTACTAAATTTTTACAATACTGTGATTACTGGTAAAGTCATGGTAACTGCATGATAAACCATGATATCACTGATTTAAATTTGTATATTTATCTACATTTTGATAAATGAACATTAAACCATATAGTAAACCATGACATAACAAAAGTAAATTAATTATGACATAAGCAGTTTTTGTTTATGGCCTTATTTTAAATTGTTCATGCACAACTGCCAGATGCATCTACCACGGATCTGTTATGGTTTATAGCCCAGACAACTAATAGAAAACATAGTAAGCCATTAAAATTCCCATAGCATAGTCTATTTTTATCATCCGTGCTAAAAATTTACTATGGTTTACTACAGTAAATTTACTATGGTTTACTACAGTAAATTTACTATGGTTTACTATAGTAAAACACATTGTTTTTTCGGAATATTTACTACGCTTTACCATAGTAAATACTATGGTTTACCATATTATATACTATGGTTTACTACAATAAATACTACGTTTTACTATAGTTTACTACAGTGAATACCACATTTTACTATGGTTTACTATGGTGAATATCACAATTTACTATGGTTTACTATAGTAAATACTACGTTTTACTATGGTTTACTACAGTAAATACCACATGTTACTATAGTTTACTATGGTGAATATCACAATTTACTATGGTTTACTATAGTAAATACTACCTTTTACTGTGGTTTACTACAGTGAATACCACATTTTACTATGGTGAATATCACAATTTACTATGGCTTACTATAGTAAATACTACGTTTTACTATGGTTTACTACAGTGAATACCACATTTTACTATGGTTTACTATGGTGAATATAACAATTTACTATGGTTTACTGTTATGTTCAGTTAATTTTAACCACCGGTTGTCCATAATAAAAAATACTATATCACATTGATGGTGCTATCTGCAATCATAATACAAATCATAATTACTTTTGATGTGTCATGGTTTACTAAATCATGATACATCAAAAGTAAGTTAATTAATTATGGCATAAGTTGTCGTTGTTTAATGCCTTTAAATTATATATATGCATATGTATGTATGTATATATATATATATATATATATATATATATATAATTTATATGTATATATATATATTGAGCTATTACACACGCATATATTATATAAATACATACGGATGTATATAATTAATGTTATTCACAAATAGACTACTGCATGTATATATATATATATATATATATATATATATATATATATATATATATATATATAAATACACACACACACACACACACACACACACACACACACACACACACACACAACCTAGTGTGTGAAAATTAAAGCTAGGAATTTGCCTAGATCTTATCTATTAGTTGTCCCTTGGGTCTGCTGTCAGAATCCTAAGTAGCCACTCAACTTACTCAAGCCAGCCCTTATCAGATCAGGCAACAAACATTATATGAAATTTTGGATCTGGTTTCAAATATGGATGTACATGCTCTACACCTGTACATTTTATGAGACAAAGGTAAGAATCCTAGCTTATATTACATTACTGTTTTACAGTAGCATTACATTGTTCTGAGCATTTTTTTCATCTTCAAGAATAATAACCTAATTAACAGATGCACGATAATCATGTAATTTGTCTCACGTTTCGTTATAAGTATAATTTATCTTTCTTCCAGGGTTATATAATGAACACTGAAATTTTATAGAGTGAAATGTTATTGACTGAGTGTTGTAACTTTTAATTTATTATAATAGAATTTTAGTGACTGTTGTAAATGTGTATTGAGCAAGCATGTTAATTTAAATTGAAGTTCAATAATACCTTACGCATAAGTAATTTAAATTATTGACTACATCATGATTTTATTATTTTTGTCATGATGCTTAAAAAATGCATTACAAAGGTAAGCTTGATAATTATCAAATGACTATAGTGCAAGTATATAATACCTTGACATTTGGATGCTAAGTGCAATAACGTACAATGTAATTTAGGGTTCACTTTTGGCATCATTCTTCACAATTTCTCACAATGAAGTGCCTTTGAATGTCCAGAAATGTATACTGTTATCTTCCTTATCATGTCTTTCCAACAGCCAAGGAATCAGTATAGACATCTGCACTGAGTTATAGTTGGCCTCTCTGAGGGCTGCTTAATTGGGGGACCTCAGTAATTGGGTGATTCCACTAATTACTGCCACTTTTATGACTAGAGGCCAGTTAATACCTCTGACCCATTATGCTGGCAAGTAATGATAACCAGAGTCTCAGACATAAGAAATCAAATTTTTCTATTACACAGGTGCAGTGGGACACATCTTTGAGGAGTGAGATCTATGAAACTACATGGATACGGACATCATGGAATACCACTTGACAGAAATCAACCATAATTATAGTATTGCTGCCATGTAATTCATGACTTTTTAACATGTTAATAAAGCATTTCATTATATTATAAACACATTGTTTGATTATTTTAGTTATATGGCATGTGTAGAAGATCAAGACCCACTATGCATAATAAAATGTGATATTCACCATAGTCAATTATGATGAAATGTGGTATTCACTAGCTGTAGTAAACCATGGTAATGCATGATATTCACTGTAGTAAACCATAGTAAAATGTGGTATTCACTGTAGTACACCATAGTAAAGCATAGTATTTACTATAGTAAACCATAGTAAATTGTGATATTCACCATAGTAAAATATGGTATACACTGTAGTAAACCATAGTAAAGCATAGTATTTACTATAGTAAACCATAGTAAATTGTGATATTCACCATAGTAAACCATAGTAAAATATGGTATTCACTGTAGTAAACCATAGTAAAATATAGTATTTACTATAGTAAACCATAGTAAATTGTGTTATAAACCATAGTAAAATATGTAGTAAACCATAGCAAAATGTAGTATTTACTATAGTAAACCATAGTAAATTGTGTTACAAACCATAGTAAAATATGGTATTCACTGTAGTAAACCATAGTAAAATGTAGTATTTACTATAGTAAACCATAGTAAAATGTAGTATTTACTATAGTAAACCATAGTAAATTGTGCTCTAAACCATAGTAAACCATAGTAATATGTGGTATTCACTGTAGTAAATCATAGTAAAACGTAGTATTTATTATAGTAAACCATAGTAAATTATGATATTCACCATAGTAAACCATAGTAAAATGTGGTATTCACTGTAGTAAACCATAGTAAAACGTAGTATTTACTGTGGTAAACCATAGTAAACTGTGATATTCACCATAGTAAACCATAGTAAAATGTGATATTCACTGTAGTAAACCATAGTATTTACTGTAGTAAACCATAGTATATACTATGGTAAACCATAGTATTTACTATGGTAAAGCGTAGTAAATATTCCGCAAAAACACTGCGTTTTACTGTAGTAAACCATAGTAAATTTACTGTAGTAAACCATAGTAAATTTTTAGCAGGGTTGTTACTAACGTAGTTTCCGTTAGTAATACATCAAGTATTGAACTAATATTGTTACCACGCACATCTTAAATAAAAATAGATTAACTTATGTGATCATTTTCACTCACTCGAACGTGTTGTGTTATTTAGTCGAATCTCGGCCCGGGCATGACGTATGCCATTGCCACTACGTCAGAGCGCGTTAGAACATATAAAAGCGATCATTGCGCGATATGCGTTTAGACGAATCATGTACTGGTTGAATCTGGGACCACCACAGCGGCACCGTCTTGACTTCCATCTCTTTACGGATGACTCTCAATTGTATGTATCATTTAGGATCAAAGACACTAATGACGATACCATATTGCACTTGCACGCATACGAGCATGTATTGATGAATTGAAAGCATGGATGATTCATCATCGGCTTCAGCTTAATGACAGCAAGACTGAAATACTTGTTATCACCACACCAAGTTCGGCTGGCAAGCACAACCTGACTGATGTTGTCATCGGTGACAGCATCCTCAAACCAACTACCGTCGCTCGCAACTTGGGAGTTATGTTTGACAGTGCGTTCAATATGAAATTCCAAGTGTCGAAGTTGTTTGTGCCAGGCATCTTAATACCGTCTACATAGAATTCGTGCAACAAGGTCCACGCCCTCATTATATCGCGACTTGACTACGGAAACAGCCTCCTCTACGGCCTACCGAAGCTGTTATTAGACAAACTGCAGAAAGCACAAAATGCAGCAGCTTGAATTCTGGTGAAAGCTAGTCGTTACGACCAGGTAACACAAATTTTAGAGACTCTCCATTGGCGCCCAGTGCGATATCGTATTCAATACAAGATAATACTAACAACGTACAAAGCCAGTCATCTACTTGCGCCTAGCTACCTCGCCGATCTGCTCGAGTTCTACCAGCCAATCAGAACATTGCGATCGTCATCAGTCCTTATTGGTTGTATACAGGGCACGTCTCCGCCAGTTCGGTGACCGAGCGTTCTGCATCGCTGCTCCTCATTTATGGAACGATCTACCACGCAATATGCGAACATGTGATTCTTTATACCAGTTCAAAAGACTCCTTAAAACTTATTTATTCAAAAGAACTTTTTACTCATGAACATTGACGGACGTTTAATTTTTTTAGGATTTACTTATTTATTTATTATTCTGAGCTGCTTTTAGTATTATGTATTATTATTATAAGTATTTTTTAATAACCATAAATATGTGTATTTTATGAAACTTTATTTCAATATTTAATGCCATGGTTTGATGATTTTTAATTTCTTTCTATGATTTGTTGTAACAGCGCCTTTGAACAAGGTAACTAGGATTTATGGCGCTATATAAATATATAACAGAGATAACTAATGTATTTAATAATTGTTTTACAACTACTGGACCTTGATTTAGCGAATAACATAATAACACCCACTAAAACATCTGTATATGATTACTTAACTTCTAGAAATAAGAAAAGTATGTTTCTTTCACCAATTGACGAATGTGAAGTCATATCTGTTGTAAACGATTGCAAAAGCAAAACATCCACTGACTGCGATGACATCGATTTTAAACTAATTAAAAGTGTAATGACATCTATTGTAAAGCCAATAACACATATATTTAACTTATCTTTTCAAACTGGAACTGTTCCTTAAACAAATGAAAATCGCCAAGGTCATACCACTTTTTAAGTCGGGAAGCAAACATTATTTCAATAATTATACACCTATTTCTCTGCTCCCACAATTATCTAAAATCCTGGAAAAGCTATAATTATAGCAACAGACTAAACACATTTACAAAAACGTGCGACATATTGAATCCTTGTCAGCATGGGTTCAGGGAAACAATTTCCACTACACATGCATTTGTAAAAGTAGTGTCTGAAATTACAAATTCCTTAAATAAACGAAAACATTATATTGGTGTATTCATCGACCTACAAAAGGCTTTTGATACAGTAGACCACCAACTGTTATGTACGAAACTGGAATTCTATGGTATTCGCTGAGTTGCTTACCAATGGATAAGGAGTTATTTATCAAACAGAACGCAATACGTTAGTTAGTTACCAAGGACATAAACACGAACTTTTACCAGTACAGTGTGGTGTTCCTCAAGGTTCTATTTTAGGTCCGCTATTGTTTACAATATATGTTAACGATATGTGTAATGTGTCTAAGCTACTGAAGTTTATTTTATTCGCCGACGACACAAATATATTTCATAGTCATAGTAAATTACCAGATTTAGTAAGTGAACTAAATACGGAGCTTGATAACATGTGCAAGTGGTTTTGTATAAACAAACTGTCATTAAATATTGCTAAAACTAACTATATATTATTTGGCAGATATATATCCATCAACAAGATGTTGCTGTCATTATCAATAATGTTACTATACAGAGTGTTCAAGCCACTAAATTTCTTGGCGTCTTAATTGATTAATCGTTAAACTGGAAGAACCACATTAAAATGGTGAAATCCAAGCTATCGAAAGTAGCATCTGTTATATACAAAGTTAGCCATTGTATCGACCACTCCAGCATGTGTACTCTATATTGTTCATTATTTTCACCTCACGTAATGTATTGTGAAATATGGGGAAACACATGTGACAAACATATAATATATTATATTAATACAGAAAAGAGTAATTAGACTGATCCACGGTGCCAATCGATGGGATCATGCAAATAACTTATTCTATGAATATCGCATCCTTAAATTCAATGATATAGTTGAACTAAAAACAATTTTATTTATGTTTGATGCCTATCATAATGTTTTACCATACGATCTTCAACAGTTATGTATAAAATCTGTTCCATTATATTCTGCACGTAGAACACATCAATTCATCAGAAAAATTTCCGCATAAATATGAGGGCAATGTCCATAACTGTATTCGGCGTGAAATTGTAGAATTCTCTCAACGAATCGCTTGTTAGCATAATGTCCAAATTTACATTTAAACGTCTTATTATTATTTGTATTTGTATTGCTTGCTTTTTATTGTTGTGTGTTTTGAAATAAATTGAATTGAATAAATGCTTTTATTATTATTATTATTACTATTATTATTATTATTATATAGATACACCATAATGTATTATTGATATTCTAAGTAACCTTATTTATATTGTATTTAATTCAACATTAACATTTTGTAAGATTATCTTTCCAATCTAGAGAGAGTATTCTTGGGGCGAGAAGAAACCTGCAGTTGGTTAGGCGCAGCCAGAGTAAGAAGGGACAATGCTTTTTAATTACTCGCCACCTTGGTGACCTAGTTTCTGCTTCTCTGTTGTCTCCGCACGTTTTGAGATGGAGGGAGAATTCACAATGTGTTGACAATAATGTCTCAATTCCACCACATCTATGGGGGGAGTACTACACAATGCCACATCTACGGTGGAGGTACTACACAATGCCACATCTATGGGGTGAGGTACTACACAATGCCACATATATGGGGTGAGGTACTACACAACGCCACATCTATGGGGTGAGGTACTACACAACGCCACATCTATGGGGTGAGGTACTACACAACGCCACATCTATGGGGTGAGGTACTACACAACGCCACATCTATGGGGTGAGGTACTACACAACACCACATCTATGGGGTGAGGTACTACACAACACCACATCTATGGGGTGAGGTACAACACAAATACTGAGTTAGTGATATAATAATGTTATGGTCACTGGAGCATGAAATTAAAGCGGTCCTCCGCTGAAATGAAGAAAATTAGTTAAACAGAATATCTTGTTAGTTGTGGACATGGAATTCTTTGTAATTAAACTCGCATGTTCGGTTTCATTCCCATCATTTCATGATATCGCTGGATCTTGTATTAAATACATCTTTAGCCAGGTATATTATACAGGGGTAGTATGTCAAATGTCTTTTCGGAGCATCTTCTAACACTGCTAAGAAAACATTAAAATTCTAAAGGTAAACGTGGTTTGAGGTTGATGGTCAGGTACAGGGGGCTATGGTTGATGGTCACAGTTGTAAGGAAAGGGTTATGTTTGATGGTTAGTTGATGAAGAGGTTTGTGGTTTATGGTTTGTTGTGGAGGGTATTGTGGTTGATGGCCAATTAAGAGATGGGTGGTGTTGTGGTCTGTTGGGGGGTTGTGTTACGGTTAGTTGAGGGGTTGTGTTGTGGTCAGTTTAGAGATAGAGGTGTGTTGTGGTCAGTTGAGGGAGGAGGTTGTGTTGCGGTCAGTTGAAGGATGGAGGTGTGTTATGGTCAGTTGAGTGAGGGGTTGTGTTGTGGTCAGTTGACGGAGCAGGTTGTGTTGTGGTCAGTTGAGTGAAGGGTTGTGTTGTGGTCAGTTGACGGAGCAGGTTGTGTTGTGGTCAACTGAGGGAGGGATTGTGTTTTGGTCAGTTGAGGGAGGGGGTTGTGTTTTGGTCAGTTGATCGAGGGATGGGGTTGTGTTGTGGTCAGTTGAGTGAAGGGTTGTGTTGTGGTCAGTTGACGGAGCAGGTTGTGTTGTGGTCAACTGAGGGAGGGATTGTGTTTTGGTCAGTTGAGGGAGGGGGTTGTGTTTTGGTCAGTTGATCGAGGGACGGGGTTGTGTTGTGGTCAGTTGAGGGAGGGGGTTGTGTTTTGGTCAGTTGAGGGAGGGGGTTGTGTTTTGTTCAGTTGAGGGAGGGGGTTGTGTTTTGGTCAGTTGAGGGAGGGGGTTGTGTTTTGGTCAGTTGAGGGAGGGGGTTGTGTTGTGGTCAGTTGAGGGAGGGGGTTGTGTTGTGGTCAGTTGAGGGAGAGGTTGTGTTGGGGTCAGTTGAGGGAGGGCGGTGTTTGTGGTCAGCCACACATCATTTCCATAAATTATAATTACATATTTTCATTTCAGAAGTTTTGTGGACACATTGAGAACAATATATTTAGAATACTTTTTTTAAAATGAAGGAAAGTTTGTTGATGTACGTTGATGTTTGCTGACGTGCTGCTGAAATCTCGTAACTGTCTATGACATTGGCCTTACTGATGGCTAATAGTCTGACTCTATTTGCAGAAGGAATCCTAAATGCGTATTATTAGCCATGAATTCTACGATTGTTTGAAATGTATATTCAAAGTGGAACCTGTCCTCAGTGATTGATGCCTGTAATTCCAACCACAAAGTAGTTTTGTAGGATATGTAGTGATTTTTACAATGTATTCATGATGTTGTGATCATGTCAGGTGCTTCTGTGACACGTGGCAGCTTCTGTGTCATATTCAGGTGTGTCGAATGAAGGAGCTCCTATCACACATGAAGGAGCTCCTATCACACATGAAGGAGCTCCTATCACACATGAAGGAGCTCCTATCACACATGAAGGAGCTCCTATCACACATGAAGGAGCTCCTATCACACATGAAGGAGCTCCTATCACACATGAAGGAGCTCCTATCACACATGAAGGAGCTCCTATCACACATGAAGGAGCTCCTATCACACATGAAGGAGCTCCTGTCACACATGAAGGAGCTCCTATCACACATGAAGGAGCTCCTATCACACATGAAGGAGCTCCTATCACACATGAAGTAGCTCCTATCACAAATGAAGGAGCTCCTATCACACAGGAAGGACATCCTATCACACATGAAGGAGCTCCAATCACACATGAAGGAGCTCCTGTCACACATGAAGGACATCCTATCACACATGAAGGAGCTCCTGTCACACATGAAGGAGCTCCTATCACACATGAAGGAGCTCCTATCACACATGAAGGAGCTCCTATCACACATGAAGTAGCTCCTATCACAAATGAAGGAGCTCCTATCACACATGAAGGAGCTCCAATCACACATGAAGGAGCTCCTGTCACACATGAAGGACATCCTATCACACATGAAGGAGCTCCTGTCACACATGAAGGAGCTCCTATCACACATGAAGGAGCTCCTATCACACATGAAGGAGCTCCTATCACACATGAAGTAGCTCCTATCACAAATGAAGGAGCTCCTATCACACATGAAGGAGCTCCAATCACACATGAAGGAGCTCCTATCACACATGAAGGAGCTCCTATCACACATGAAGGAGCTCCTATCACACATGAAGGAGCTCCTATCACACATGAAGGAGCTCCTATCACACATGAAGGAGCTCCTATCACACATGAAGGAGCTCCTATCACACATGAAGGAGCTCCTATCACACATGAAGGAGCTCCTGTCACACATGAAGGACATCCTATCACACATGAAGGAGCTCCTGTCACACATGAAGGAGCTCCTATCACACATGAAGGAGCTCCTATCACACATGAAGGAGCTCCTATCACACATGAAGGAGCTCCTATCACACATGAAGGAGCTCCTATCACACATGAAGTAGCTCCTATCACAAATGAAGGAGCTCCTATCACACATGAAGGAGCTCCAATCACACATGAAGGAGCTCCTATCACACATGAAGGAGCTTCTATCACACATGAAGGAGCTCCTATCACACATGAAGGAGCTCCTATCAAACATGAAGGACATCCTATCACACATGAAGGAGCTCCTATCAAACATGAAGGACATCCTATCACACATGAAGGAGCTCCTGTCACACATGAAGGAGCTCCTATCACACATGAAGGAGCTCCTATCACACATGAAGGAGCTCCTGTCACACATGAAGGACCTCCTATCACACTTGAAGGAGCTCCTTTCACACATGAAGGGGCTCCTATCACACACGAAGGAGCTCCTATCACACATGAAGGACCTCCTATCACACATGAAGGAGCTCCTGTCACACATGAAGGAGCTCCTGTCACACATGAAGGACCTCCTATCACACATGAAGGAGCTCTTATCACACACGAAGGAGCTCCTATCACACATGAAGGAGCTTCTATCACACATGAAGGAGCTCCTGTCACACATGAAGGGGCTCCTATCACACACGAAGGAGCTCCTATCACACATGAAGGAGCTCCTATCACACATGAAGGAGCTCCTATCACACATGAAGGACCTCCTATCACACATGAAGGAGCTCCTGTCACACATGAAGGAGCTCCTATCACACAGGAAGGAGCTCCTATCACACACGAAGGAGCTCCTATCACACATGAAGGAGCTCCTATCACACATGAAGGAGCTCCTATCACACACGAAGGAGCTCCTATCACACACGAAGGAGCTCCTATCACACATGAAGGACCTCCTATCACACATGAAGGATCTCCTATCACACATGCAGGAGCTCCTATCACACATGAAGGAGCTCCTATCACACATGAAGGAGCTCCTATCACACATGAAGGAGCTCCTATCACACATGAAGGAGCTCCTATCACACACGAAGGAGCTCCTATCACACACGAAGGACCTCCTATCACACATGAAGAAGCTCCTATCACACATGAAGGAGCTCCTATCACACAAGAAGGAGCTCCTATCACACACGAAGGACCTCCTATCACACATGAAGGAGCTCCTATCATACATGAAGGAGCTCCTGTCACACATGAAGGGGCTCCTATCACACATGAAGGAGCTCCTGTCACACATGAAGGAGCTCCTGTCACACATGAAGGAGCTCCTATCACACATGAAGGAGCTCCTATCACACATGAAGGAGCTCCTATCACACATGAAGGAGCTCCTATCACACATGAAGGAGCTCCTATCACACATGAAGGAGCTCCTGTCACACATGAAGGAGCTCCTGTCACACATGAAGGAGCTCCTATCACACAGGAAGGAGCTCCTATCACACATGAAGGACCTCCTGTCACACATGAAGGAGCTCCTGTCACACATGAAGGAGCTCCTATCACACACGAAGGAGCTCCTATCACACATGAAGGAGCTCCTATCACACATGAAGGAGCTCCTATCACACACGAAGGACCTCCTATCACACATGAAGGAGCTCCTATCACACAAGAAGGAGCTCCTATCACACATGAAGGACCTCCTGTCACACATGAAGGAGCTCCTATCACACATGAAGGAGCTCCTGTCACACATGAAGGAGCTCCTGTCACACATGAAGGAGCTCCTATCACACACGAAGGAGCTCCTATCACACATGAAGGACCTCCTGTCACACATGAAGGAGCTCCTGTCACACATGAAGGAGCTCCTATCACACACGAAGGAGCTCCTATCACACATGAAGGAGCTCCTATCACACATGAAGGAGCTCCTATCACACACGAAGGACCTCCTATCACACATGAAGGAGCTCCTATCACACAAGAAGGAGCTCCTATCACACAAGAAGGAGCTCATCCCATGTATGTAAGAGCTCCTCTTATTATTTTAGTGGTACAAAAGTCTGGGTGGATTGTTACATTTGAGATGAGTTATTACTTAGAACATGCATTTGTGTTGTTGTTATGACTCATGGAATAATACTAGTGACAGTGGCATTATATACATCAATGACTAACAGCTTGATAGCTTATAGATATGTAGCTAACTACCTGATACATTACAACTAAATACCTACTTGTCTGATAGCTTACAGCTAGGTGGCTAACTACCTGGTACCTTACAGCTACTAATTATATGATAGACTACATTACAGCTAGGTAGCTAACTACCAGATATCTTGCAACTAGATAGCTAACTATCTGATAACTTACAGCTAGGTAGCTAACTACCTGATATCTTTTGACTAGATAGCCAACTGTCTGTGTTGTACATTTGCTAATAAACTTTCATTCCCGAATTATTTCTGTGTCAGATCTGTGCAGAAGAAAACACGATCACATTAGACACCATTAGTTAATGCAGCCAGCACAAACCAAATTGTACACCACAAGCAACGTTAATTTAGTTCTATGTTATCTAACCATTAACCATATCTCCCTGCCTCAACTGACCACAATACAAACCCCTCCCTCAAATGACCACAACACAACCCCTCCCTCAACTAACCACAACACAACCCCTCACTCAACTGACCACAACATAACCCCTCCCTCAACTGACCACAACACAAGCCCCTCCCTCAACTGACCACAACACAACCCCCTCACTCAACTGACCACAACACAACCCCTCACTCAACTGACCACAACACAACCCCTCACTCAACTGACCACAACACTACGCTTCACTCAACTTACCACAACATAACCCCTCACTCAACTGACCACAACATCACGAATACATTATAAAAATCACTACATATCCTACAAAACTACTTTGTGGTTGGAATTACAGGCATCAATCACTGAGGACAGGTTCCACTTTGAATATACATTTCAAACAATCGTAGAGTTCATGGCTAATAATAAGCATTTAGGATTCCTTCTGCAAATAGCGTCAGACTATTAGCGATCAGTAAGGCCAGAGTCGTAGACAGTTATGAGATTTCAGCAGCACGTCAGCAAACACACCATACATCAACAAACTTTCCTTCATTTTTTTAAAAGTATTCTAAACATATTGTTCTCAATGTGTCCATAAAACCTCTGAAATTAAAATATGTAATTATAATTTGTGACCCAGCACAGCAAAATCAGGAATAAGTCGGGATTGCCGAAGCTGGCAAATCAGCTTCAAAGTGCGCGAATGGGTATTTTTGGATGGAAAGGTCGATTTTCAGATATAGGTGAATTTAGTTAATGTAGTTATCGTAGATTACTATTATGCTGTTGTAACATCATAAAACGAGTGATAACATTGCTAAAAAGAGATATTTGGAAGAGCTATGTCGACCTCAGTGAGCACGAAGAACGAAAAATGTGCTTCATTCAGATGCATCGTGTCCGCCTTAACGTCCTGCCTACCCCCGCCATATTGGTATCGTTTTGAAGCTGAACTATTATGGGATGTATTCCCACGCGCGAAATTTGTCACATGTCAGTATAAAGCCAATTAAAATGCTTGAAAACGAAGCTAAAACGTAAACAAGAGCACGTTGGCGAAATCACGTGATATAATGCGCCCCGCTGATTGGCGGCTGACCTTTAAACCCACGCGAATCCATGTTTGTTTTCGTTCGACATCGGGTGCACCGGACATCGTTTTGTATAAAATCCGCGAATTCTAATTTACTATTAAGTTGTCAATGCCGTAGTTTTAGTTGTTAGTTACATAGGGTTTAACATGTGCAGTGATAGGCTCAACAATAGCATGGATGTTGCACAGCAGCGTGATATAGACATCGATCGACCTAGCGCTCAGTGATGGCCGCGATGGCAAAATCTGCGCGGAGTGTTTGACAACGAATCTTTGACACAACTATTAGGCGCGTATCGGATGGAGAGTTTACTGGATTCGTACGTGTCAGACAACAACAGTGAAGCAGGGAGTGTCGTTTTGGCCCTGAGTGCTAAAGTGGCGAGGAAGAATAATACCAAGTGACAGCTGACATTGACAACTTCGATCGTGGATGATGGATCGCAACGCTGCTTAAAATGTACTCGTAGATTTAGACCAAGAACTTGGACACATTCGTGGATTCATCTGCGGTTGCAGGTGTTTTGATGATGGACCCTGCTGTCAACAATTCATGGATTGGGAAATTGTTGACACACCCCGAACGAATGCAAAGGAGATAACAGCCAGACTGAGGGTAAGTTATACTAGCTCTATTGACTTTTTTGCTGTGATAGCAGGCTCAGCCTCACTCATTGTCACATTGAGCTCTCTAACAATGACATGCCATGACTCACATAAACCCGTGGTTTTTCTGTTAGTGTGAGAGTATCAATATGACTGGTAATGTTCTAGTACGGTAATATACTAGGGATAACTAGTACTGTAATTCATTTAGAATTATGTTTTTAACTTATTTATACCTGCTTGTTATTATCGTACGTAGATCTTCATGAAATTAATGATCACATTTATTAGGTAGAATATTTTTTATTATTAGGGGAGGCGAGTAATTTTTGGCAACAGGTAAGAAAGAAGACATTTTGATTTTCCGATTTAGAGCAGTTAAGGAATATGATGGAAGGTTTAAAAGATTCAGAGCTGACTCTAAATGATCCAAGGTATTCGTCAATTTTGCTGTTAGCCTGCTTATTTACCTAGCTGCTGGGCTCACTATGTATATGTCATCTGATTTAAAGATCAACTGTCCATATATCTCCAGTTTGAAATAATGGACAGTCATTACATAAACTTTTTGCAGCATTAAATGTTTTGTATATGGGAAGTTAAGACTATTATGTTTGTTTTGTGTCAGGTTTACGTCTGAAGAACCCACTGTCGTGTTCGCCAGGAAGCAGCCATCCGATGACAAACAGCGGTTCGATTTGCAGCACAGGCGAGGAGTCTACCCACCTGCTGCTCTACCTACAGAACCACCACCCCCCAGGCCTCAACATTCACCAATAGTGTTTGTTTGACAAGATCAATGAATTCTGCGGACATCAACTGTCCAGAGCAAAGCCGACACATCCGAAGCCGCACCAGTCCACTGCTGCAACAGTCTGCCCATCACGTGAAGTGGCTGCTGCCATTGGCACATCAAAAAATGACAAAAGAAGCGGTGATTGTGTCGTGCTGTGTCACAAACAGACAGAACACATGGCTAGGTTCTGTGAACATTTTACTGTCGATTTCCGATTTGTTGCAGAATGTTCTAAAGGGATATCTCTGGAACTATAAGAGCTGCAAAGGTGAAATTTCACCAAACTGTGCATATTGAGGTGGTCTACAACTGTGCCAAATTTCACGCTCCTATGAGCTGTCTTTATGTTGCAAATGTATTAAAATACTTCATTAAACTTTAAAGCTGTTTTTCTCAGAATCGGTTTTCAGAAAATGACTTGGTACACCTTCTCTTTATAAAACAATAACTTGGCGACCAATACAGCTAGACATTTGTGTTTGGTACCGTTGGAAAGCCCATAAATTTACCTTTCACATGGTACCTTTAACTCAAAAAGTGATTTTCCTACTTATTCCTGATTTTGCTGTGCTGGGTCACATTTATGGAAATGCTGTGTGGCTGACCACAAACACCGCCCTCCCTCAACTGACCCCAACACACCGCCCTCCCTCAACTGACCCCAACACAACCTCTCCCTCAACTGACCACAACACAACCTCCCTCAACTGATCACAACACAACCCCCTCACTCAACTGACCCCAACACAACCCCCTCCCTCAACTGACCCCAACACAACCTCCTCATGACCACAACACAACCTCCCTCAACTGATCACAACAAAACCCCTCTCCTCAACTGATCACAACACAACCCCCTCACTCAACTGACCCCAACACAACCCCCTCACTCAACTGACCCCAACACAACCCCCTCCCTCAACTGATCACAACACAACCTCCCTCAACTGATCACAACACAACCCCCTCCCTCAACTGACCCCAACACAACCTCTCCCTCAACTGATCACAACACAACCTCCCTCAACTGATCACAACACAATCTCCCTCAACTGATCACAACACAACCTCCCTCAACTGACCCCAACACAACCTCACTCAACTGATCACAACACAACCTCACTCAACTGATCACAACACAACCTCCCTCAACTGACCACAACACAACCTCCCTCAACTGATCACAACACAATCTCCCTCAACTGATCACAACACAACCTCCCTCAACTGACCCCAACACAACCTCACTCAACTGATCACAACACAACCTCACTCAACTGATCAGAACACAACCTCCCTCAACTGACCACAACACAACCTCACTCAACTGATCACAACACAACCCCCTCACTCAACTGACCCCAACACAACCCCCTCCCTCAACTGATCACAACACAACCCCCTCACTCAACTGACCACAACACAACCTCCCTCAACTGATCACAACACAACCCCCTCTCTCAACTGATCACAACACAACCCCCTCACTCAACTGACCCCAACACAACCCCCTCCCTCAACTGACCACAACACAACCCCTCCCTCAACTGATCACAACACAACCCCCTCACTCAACTGACCCCAACACAACCCCCTCCCTCAACTGACCACAACACAACCCCCTCCCTCACCTGAACAAAACACAACCCCTCCCTCAACTGAACAAAACACAACCCCTCCCTCAACTGACCACAACGCAACCTCTTCCTCAACTGACCACAACACAACCCCTCCCTCAACTGACCACAACATAACCCCTCCCTCAACTGACCACAACATAACCCCTCACTCAACTGACCACAACATCACGAATACATTATAAAAATCACTACATATCCTACAAAACTACTTTGTGGTTGGAATTACAGGCATCAATCACTGAGGACAGGTTCCACTTTGAATATACATTTCAAACAATCGTAGAGTTCATGGCTAATAATAAGCATTTAGGATTCCTTCTGCAAATAGCGTCAGACTATTAGCGATCAGTAAGGCCAGAGTCGTAGACAGTTATGAGATTTCAGCAGCACGTCAGCAAACACACCATACATCAACAAACTTTCCTTCATTTTTTTAAAAGTATTCTAAACATATTGTTCTCAATGTGTCCATAAAACCTCTGAAATTAAAATATGTAATTATAATTTATGGAAATGCTGTGTGGCTGACCACAAACACCGCCCTCCCTCAACTGACCCCAACACACCGCCCTCCCTCAACTGACCCCAACACAACCTCTCCCTCAACTGACCACAACACAACCTCCCTCAACTGATCACAACACAACCCCCTCACTCAACTGACCCCAACACAACCCCCTCCCTCAACTGACCCCAACACAACCTCCCTCAACTGACCACAACACAACCTCCCTCAACTGATCACAACACAACCCTCTCACTCAACTGATCACAACACAACCCCCTCACTCAACTGACCCCAACACAACCCCCTCACTCAACTGACCCCAACACAACCCCCTCCCTCAACTGATCACAACACAACCTCCCTCAACTGATCACAACACAACCCCCTCCCTCAACTGACCCCAACACAACCTCTCCCTCAACTGATCACAACACAACCTCCCTCAACTGATCACAACACAATCTCCCTCAACTGATCACAACACAACCTCCCTCAACTGACCCCAACACAACCTCACTCAACTGATCACAACACAATCTCACTCAACTGATCACAACACAACCTCCCTCAACTGACCACAACACAACCTCACTCAACTGATCACAACACAACCCCCTCACTCAACTGACCCCAACACAACCCCCTCCCTCAACTGATCACAACACAACCCCCTCACTCAACTGACCACAACACAACCTCCCTCAACTGATCACAACACAACCCCCTCTCTCAACTGATCACAACACAACCCCCTCACTCAACTGACCCCAACACAACCCCCTCCCTCAACTGAACAAAACACAACCCCTCCCTCAACTGATCACAACACAACCCCCTCACTCAACTGACCCCAACACAACCCCCTCCCTCAACTGACCACAACACAACCCCCTCCCTCACCTGAACAAAACACAACCCCTCCCTCAACTGAACAAAACACAACCCCTCCCTCAACTGACCACAACGCAACCTCTTCCTCAACTGACCACAACACAACCGCTCCCTCAACTGACCACAACATAACCCCTCCCTCAACTGACCACAACATAACCCCTCCCTCAACTGACCACAACATAACCCCTCCCTCAACTGACCACAACATAACCCCTCCCTCAACTGACCACAACATAACCCCTCACTCAACTGACCACAATGCAACCCCTCACTCAACTGACCACAACACAACCTCTTCCTCAACTGACCACAACACTATCCCTCCCTCAACTGACCACCACACAACCCCCTCCCTCAACTGATCACAATGCAACCCCCTGAACTGACCACAACACAACCCATCCCTCAACAGACCACAACACAACCCTTCCCTCAATTGACCACAACACATCCCCTCCCTCAACTGACCACAACACAACCCCTCTCAACTGACCACAACACAACCCCTCCCTCAACTGACCACAACCCTACCCTCAACTGACCACAACACAACCCCCTCCCTCAACTGACCACAACACAACCCCTAACTCAACAGACCACAACAGACCCCATCCCCCAACTGACCACAACACAACCCCTCACTCAATTGACCACAATGCAACCCTTCCTTCAACTGACCACAACACAACCCCCTCCCTCAACTGACCACAACACAACCCCTCACTCAACTGACCACAACACAACCCCTCACTCAACTGACCACAACACAACCCCTCACTCAACTGACCACAACACAACCCCCTCACTCAACTGACCACAACACAACCCCTCACTCAACTGACCACAACACAACCCCCTTCATCAACTGACCATCAAACGTAGTCCCATTCTTACAACTGTGACCATCAACCTCAGACCACGTAGCCCCCTAGATCTTTATAATTTGACTGTTTTCCTAGGAGTGTTAGAAGGTGCCCCCAAACGACATTGTATACACTACCCCTGTATAAAATACCTGGCTAAAGATGTATTTAATACAAGATCCAGCGATATCATGAAATGATAGGAATTTTAAATTGACTGCGAGTTTAAAGTGCAAAGAATTGTGTCCACTACTTAAAAATATTCTGGTTAAAATTATTTCAGTAAAAGACCGCTTTAAATGTCGAATGAAACCGGACCATAACATTTAATTAAAAATATCCAAACTCACAGAATCAACATACGATTTATGATTTAATTCAAACCAAACATTAAGTATACAAAAATTTCGGGAGAAGCGCATAGAATGATTAAAAACCCAAACCAACATTAAGTAGTACCTCACTTCCCTAGATGGCATTGTGTAGTACCTCCCCCATAGAATTGGTATTGCTTAGTACCTCACCCCGTAGATGTGGCATTGTTTAGTACCTCACCCCGTAGATGTGGAATTGTTTAGTACCTCACCCCGTAGATGTGGCATTGTGTAGTACCTCACCCCGTAGATGTGGCATTGTTTAGTACCTCACCCCGTAGATGTGGCATTGTGTAGTACCTCACCCCATAGATGTGGCATTGTGTAGTACCTCACCCCGTAGATGTGGCATTGTGTAGTACCTCACCCCATAGATGTGGCATTGTGTAGTACCTCACCCCGTAGATGTGGCATTGTGTAGTACCTCACCCCGTAGATGTGGCATTGTGTAGTACCTCACCCCGTAGATGTGGCATTGTGTAGTACCTCACCCCGTAGATGTGGCATTGTGTAGTACCTCACCCCGTAGATGTGGCATTGTGTAGTACCTCACCCCGTAGATGTGGCATTGTGTAGTACCTCACCCCGTAGATGTGGCATTGTGTAGTACCTCACCCCGTAGATGTGGCATTGTGTAGTACCTCACCCTGTAGATGTGGCATTGTGTAGTACCTCACCCCGTAGATGTGGCATTGTGTAGTACCTCCCCCGTAGATGTGGCATTGTGTAGTACCTCACCCCGTAGATGTGGCATTGTGTAGTACCTCACCCCGTAGATGTGGCATTGTGTAGTACCTCACCCCGTAGATGTGGCATTGTGTAGTACCTCACCCCATAGATGTGGCATTGTGTAGTACCTCACCCCGTAGATGTGGCATTGTGTAGTACCTCACCCCGTAGATGTGGCATTGTGTAGTACCTCACCCCGTAGATGTGGCATTGTGTAGTACCTCACCCCGTAGATGTGGCATTGTGTAGTACCTCCCCCGTAGATGTGGCATTGTGTAGTACCTCACCCCGTAGATGTGGCATTGTGTAGTACCTCACCCCGTAGATGTGGCATTGTGTAGTACCTCACCCCGTAGATGTGGCATTGTGTAGTACCTCCCCCGTAGATGTGGCATTGTGTAGTACCTCCCCCGTAGATGTGGCATTGTGTAGTACCTCACCCCGTAGATGTGGCATTGTGTAGTACCTCACCCCGTAGATGTGGCATTGTGTAGTACCTCACCCCGTAGATGTGGCATTGTTTAGTACCTCACCCCATAGATGTGGCATTGTGTAGTACCTCACCCCGTAGATGTGGCATTGTGTAGTACCTCACCCCGTAGATGTGGCATTGTGTAGTACCTCACCCCGTAGATGTGGCATTGTGTAGTACCTCACCCCATAGATGTGGCATTGTGTAGTACCTCACCCCGTAGATGTGGCATTGTGTAGTACCTCCCCCGTAGATGTGGCATTGTGTAGTACCTCACCCCGTAGATGTGGCATTGTTTAGTACCTCACTCGGTAGATGTGGTATTGTTTAGTACCTCACCCCGTAGATGTGGCATTGTGTAGTACTTCCACCCGTAGATGTGGCATTATGTAGTACCTCACCCCGTAGATGTGGCATTGTGTAGTACCTCACCCCGTAGATGTGGCATTGTGTAGTACCTCACCCCGTAGATGTGGCATTGTTTAGTATCTCACCCCGTAGATGTGGAATTGTTTAGTACCTCACCCTGTAGATGTGGCATTGTGTAGTACCTCACCCCATAGATGTGGCATTGTGTAGTACCTCCCCCGTAGATGTGGCATTGTGTAGTACCTCACCCCGTAGATGTGGCATTGTGTAGTACCTCCCCCCTGTAGATGTGGCATTGTGTAGTACCTCACCCCATAGATGTGGCATTGTGTAGTACCTCACCCCGTAGATGTGGCATTGTGTAGTACCTCACCCCGTAGATGTGGCATTGTGTAGTACCTCACCCCGTAGATGTGGCATTGTGTAGTACCTCACCCCGTAGATGTGGCATTGTGTAGTACCTCACCCCGTAGATGTGGCATTGTGTAGTACCTCACCCCGTGGATGTGGCATTGTGTAGTACCTCACCCCGTAGATGTGGCATTGTTTAGTACCTCACCCCGTAGATGTGGCATTGTGTAGTACCTCACCCCGTAGATGTGGCATTGTGTAGTACCTCCCCCGTAGATGTGGCATTGTGTAGTACCTCACCCCGTAGATGTGGCATTGTGTAGTACCTCACCCCGTAGATGTGGCATTGTGTAGTACCTCACCCCGTAGATGTGGCATTGTGTAGTACCTCACCCCATAGATGTGGCATTGTGTAGTACCTCACCCCGTAGATGTGGCATTGTGTAGTACCTCACCCCGTAGATGTGGCATTGTGTAGTACCTCACCCCGTAGATGTGGCATTGTGTAGTACCTCACCCCGTAGATGTGGCATTGTGTAGTACCTCCCCCGTAGATGTGGCATTGTGTAGTACCTCACCCCGTAGATGTGGCATTGTGTAGTACCTCACCCCGTAGATGTGGCATTGTGTAGTACCTCACCCCGTAGATGTGGCATTGTGTAGTACCTCCCCCGTAGATGTGGCATTGTGTAGTACCTCACCCCGTAGATGTGGCATTGTGTAGTACCTCCCCCATAGATGTGGCATTGTGTAGTACCTCACCCCGTAGATGTGGCATTGTGTAGTACCTCACCCCGTAGATGTGGCATTGTGTAGTACCTCACCCCGTAGATGTGGCATTGTGTAGTACCTCACCCCGTAGATGTGGCATTGTTTAGTACCTCACTCGGTAGATGTGGTATTGTTTAGTACCTCACCCCGTAGATGTGGCATTGTGTAGTACTTCCACCCGTAGATGTGGCATTATGTAGTACCTCACCCCATAGATGTGGTGGAATTGAGACATTATTGTCAACACATTGTGAATACGTGCGGAGACAACAGAGAAGCAGAAACTAGGTCACCAAGGTGGCGAGTAATTAAAAAGCATTGTCCCTTCTTACTCTGGCTGAGCCTAACCAACTGCAGGTTTCTTCTCGCCCCAAGAATACTCTCTCTAGACTGGAAAGATGATCTTACAAAATATTAATGTTGAATTAAATACGATATAAATAAGGTTACTCAGAATATCAATAATATATATATATGTGTGTGTGTATGAGTGAATAATTTTTATACATAGATAGACATCAACTGTGAAGACTGACAGATATAATCCTGCTTACCCATCTTCCAAATACTCTCACATGCTCATGTCACTCATTGCTCAGTCAGAACAAAAATGAACACATTTTTTATCCATTTTCAACAAGTTCCTGTTTTTCGTGCTACATTGTGTATATATATGTGTATATATATATATATATATATATACACATATATATATATATACACAGATATATATATATATGTCTGTATATATACACACATATATATACGATGTAGCGACTGACTGAGTGGGTGTCTATGTGAGTGAGAGTAAGGAACTGAGTGACTAAATGAGTGAGAGAGTGAGAGACTGAGTTAGTGAGTCAAAGGATTTGTGAACAAGTGACTGCGAGAACGTTTCAGAGAGTAAATGAGTGAGTTAGTGAACGAGTAAGAGAGGGTTAATTAACCCATATACTCCTGCTCTACACAGCTATCATAGCTGTATATTAACACAAGAACTCGTTAAGACAGATTCAGGTCAATCAACATCGCAACAATTTATTGATGTCACAAGGTCAATCAATTCAACATGGTGGACAATGTTTTGTATACATTACATGCAAGTTGAAATCTCAAGAATACACAAAGCACTAATTGTCACACACATTTCCCAAAATTAACACATCTGTGCCCAGAGTCAGGGGCGATGTATTATTTTAGTATGTCACGCTACATCAAAGGGAGAATGCCAGAACTATGCCCCGAGTTCGTTGAGCAGCAATTTGTCACGGGAAGTCTGCTTTCTAGAATGTCAGAAAGTTAAACATCAAAGGGTATTAACGGTTACCTCTGCTCACCTCGCAATTATTGCCAACAAGTTTTTTAAATGATTTTTTTACCATTTGAACAAATTGAAAGTGGAATGTTTCAAATTGTGGACATTGTTCCGAGCTTAAAAAGTAACTAAATACAAACTGGCAGGCTGTTTCAACAAAAAATGTTGCAACATAAAAACGTAATATTAAATGAAAACAGGAGCTGGCACCCTCCCTTTAATAAATCAACATCGACAAATGCACAATGTTCTGCTGCATTGTTGATAAAGTTTGATGAAGACCTGGTAATTTCCTTTGATAGTGCATTCTTGCTAAGACATCTTAAGACTATGAGCATAGCCAAGCAAAAGTTAAACTGCTACTCAATTAAATAAGTTACATTCTCCTCACACAAATCTGTAATAAACGTGTCATTATACCCTAGGTACAATGTTGCCAATTATGTAGTGCTACTTCTACGTGTC
>JAODUO010001644.1:67500-77500 GCA_025642075.2 Ridgeia piscesae | reverse complement strand
AAGTCTCAATTGGAGTAGACAACACGTGTTTAGTGGTTGATATAAGACTTTGATTTGGCGATTCGTTAACCGATTAGCACTTCATTGTGTGTGCTTGCGCGCGCGTGCATGCGTGCTTGCGCGCGTGCGTGCGTGTAAGGTGTGTGAGCGGATGCGTATGTGTGTTTCTTGTGGGCGCATGGAAATGTGCGTCTGTTAGCATTGCGTGTTCTTGCGTGTTTATGTGCTTGTGTGCAATGACACGTGTCGATGCGTAGTAGTGCGCGCGCGCGTGCGTGCGTGCGTGCGTGCGTGCGTGCGTGTATCAACTGTGCGTGTGTTGTTGAGCAGACCAATTGAAGTCACAGTTAAAAGGCCACTCGCACTTACTGTTACTTCGACGACGCCCAGAAGAAGACATGTCGAAATAGTTTACATTCTCCCTCAGTGGCTGCCGCGGTGCCTAGCTGGTGTCCAGTCGACCGTGCCGCCAACACGTCATGTCGCCGAGTAACGTTGCGAAACTCCGCTGTATGGAGCAGACATTTGTCATCGGGTGGTATTGTTAGACGGGCAACAGCCGGCTAGGATTGGACGTTCTGTGCTGGGTTATTTTTAACGAGAGGTGCGTCGCTGCCCAAAAAAGCACTTCGTTGCTGGCAGCCCTTTCAAAGGCAGCTCATCACGCAGACTCGTGAAGTGGTCGGAGCGTTGACGTCAACCGCAGGAAGCACTGTCTAGACGACCTACACCACCACTGCATTGACAACAACAAGCGGGGTTAGCTCGTGAATACGCAATACATAATTCATGAATAGGTCAAAGGGCACCACGTTATAAATACTTTCGTAAAGTAGCTGGCTGCAAAGAATTGGCGTGTTCTTAGAAAGTGCCCTTATTAGCGGCTTCTCCGGCTAGGATCGGACGTTGTATGGCAGTTGGACTGGATTTATAACTTGAGGCGTGTTGCTGCCCAACAATATATTTGGGTGACTCACAGAGAGGCTACCGATTCACCGTCGCTTTCCGAGGCGTCTACAACAGCCATTTTGGCCGGTTGTCATATAGGAGGTGCAAGTCTCGCGCGCGAAAACGAGGCTGGGGGCAGTTGAGGGCAGGAGGTCCATATACTCCATGTTAACATATAGGACTTTCTTTTGTTTTTGGTCGTAATAATCGAACTGTTACCAAATAGCGTATTTCAGTTATATTGTTCGAAGGATTATTACAAGCAGAAGCAGTGGAACACTTTGCCGGTGACAATGATCACGGAAATCATGAATTTTAATCGACTATTATGGTGGTTGCCATGGCAGTAGCGGCTAGTTCTTGTGTGATAACGAGGCCACTACGTTTAGTCCTGTCACTTACACTTCTACTAGGTGAGACTCTTTGACCAGAATATTATAACTTGCAGCTATCCGGCTATGTCTTCTTCCTGTATGAAATGTATCAGATTCACGCTCATATACACACATGCACGCACGCACGTACACACGCGCACACACACACGCGCGCAGCGCACACCAAATGATAAAGTATTACGATTCTTCGCAATTATATACAAATTAATCTTCCTTGTTCCCGACAAATTCAGCAGCATGACGATGTAGGTGCATAAACTAAAGAAAGACGTAACGTCTCATGTTGCAGACGCGATTACTGTGACAGACGAGTACGGGACGGTAAGTAGAACACATTCCACCAACAAAGTCCTGAAAAATGTGTAAAACGTTGGATTGTACATCCAACAAATACACGTTTATAATGGAATACGTGGAACCATCTGTTTTGAAAATTCGCCATCTTAATTTGATCTCGTGCTGTAGATATAATCTTTTATAATTCATAAAATTACTGTGATTTGCATCATTTGTATCGCGTTCTGAGGTTTAACATTATTTCGTTCGCTGTCTCACAGTCTGTCAGTAGCAGGTTGTTGTGGCGCCACCTACCGCGTAATTGAGTAAGCATGACATGTGTATTTGTAGTGCCATCTGTCGTCGTTAATAGTCACTACATTTTACCGATTACTTCTTCACGGTTTTGTTTAGTCGTCGATACGCGATAATTGCCATCGTAAGTTAGTCTATTCTACACGTGACCTGTTGCCTAGCAGTAGGTGCGTCGACACATCAATAAATGGACGCCGCACACCTGGAGCATTCCCACATTCCGTCGTGTACTGTATTCGCTGAACTTCTTACATCTGACCGAAAACGGTTTTCCTTGTCACAAAACATAACTCAAGGGTATTGCTCACTAATTCTATGTTTACAACTGTTTAAGGTATTGTAACAAAATTGCCGTTCTTTCCCTATGATACTTAGTACGTTCATTGGCTATCTCATTCCCCGATATACCTCTCAAATTATTACCACATCTAAGAAGTGTTTGTAATGCTTTGTGCTTGTCGGCGGACACTATTGGTTATGTGTACATTGGACTGCAGGTTGGGTAAGTAAGTGTTCGTTAAAGTCAGTTCGGCTACGGAGGCTTCCAGAGTTCTTCTCTCTGTTTCACTGATGGAGCAGCTGTCAAGGCGACACCACACCGTCGACAACTGTGGATGTTTATGTTTATGAAAAACACTTTTCGTGTTGTATTTAGCATATAATGATATTTTATTATTGTGTTTACTAGAGAGTACCCGGGAGGTCGTATAGCAATGGTGAAACAACGTTTTCATTTGTCTTGACATTCAAAAGGTGTCCAACCGTATGGTGCACGAAGCTTAAAATATACGACCCTCGGAATAAACGCTTTTCAATTTAATTATAATATTGTTTATCCTGTTACGAAAGATTTAGCGGCCGCGCCTGAACTATAGAATCCTTGGTGAACCGTTCAGACGAAAGCCTCTACAGGTCAAACGAAATTTAAGATCTTCAATTGGGTATGAAAAATGCAAACCATTGACTGCGTGCAGTTGATATATCATTCTCCGATCTACCCATCAGCACACTTCCACTAACATAAGTGCTGTAATGCTCTGTTCTGTTATGGCAACTGCAATATGTGTGCTAATCGACAAAAATCTAATTATGTATGTATTGTGCTTTCATGTCGTCGTCGACCACAGCACCGGGATATCGGCCACCCCGACCAGTAAGTGTCCGCTAGTGCATGTTTCTTGTGTTCATCGCCTCATCACAACATTAGTGGTTAGCCAAAACTATCTAGTTATAAAGTTGGAGATAACATGTAATCATTTTGAATGATGCACACATGTATCTATCCAACGTAGTGTGACATTCTGTATTACCGATGTTCTCGCCCAGTAAACAAACTAATGCACTAATTAACCGTCCTGTCAGAAATATCTTTAAAAAACACGTTCAAATATACCACACTCTATAATTTCACTAAACGGTTTACCTTTATTTACGAATATCACATCACCTACATGCTACAATATACATTTGCATATGTATGTTGCATTTACTATACTACCAGAATGTTTGAGTGTATTTGCCTCCGGGATGCATGAGTGTATTTGCCTCCGGCATGTATGAGTGTATTTGCCTCCGGGATGCATGAGTGTATTTGCCTCCGGGATGCATGAGTGTATTTGCCTCCGGCATGTATGAGTGTATTTGCCTCCGGGATGCATGAGTGTATTTGCCTCCGGGATGCATGAGTGTATTTGCCTCCGGGATGTATGAATGTATTTGCCTCCGGGATGTATGAGTGTATTTGCCTCCGGGATGTATGAGTGTATTTGCCTCCGGGATGTATGAGTGTATTTGCCTCCGGGATGTATGAGTGTATTTGCCTCCGGGATGTATGAGTGTATTTGCCTCCGGGATGCATGAGTGTATTTGCCTCCGGGATGTATGAGTGTATTTGCCTCCGGGATGTATGAGTGTATTTGCCTCCGGGATGTATGAGTGTATTTGCCTCCGGGATGCATGAGTGTATTTGCCTCCGGGATGTATGAGTGTATTTGCCACCGGGATGTATGAGTGTATTTGCCTCCGGGATGTATGAGTGTATTTGCCTCCGGGATGTATGAGTGTATTTGCCTCCGGGATGCATGAGTGTATTTGCCTCCGGGATGTATGAGTGTATTTGCCTCCGGGATGTATGAGTGTATTTACCTCCGGGATGTATGAGTGTATTTGCCTCCGGGGTGTATGAGTGTATTTGCCTCCGGGATGTATGAGTGTATTTGCCTCCGGAATCCAGAATGTGACATTGGACCACTTGCTGGTATTCAGTTCACTTTGTAATTATAATACCTACATATACAATTATGCAGCCAAATGTAGATTTTTATACACAATTCTTCGAACTAAACAAACCGTCTATATGTCGGGCATATGTCATGTTTTTCCACATTAATAATATTTTGTCAGAGCTAAGGTTTGCGGCTACTATAATTAGTCTTCTCTGTTGAGGCTTGACTTGTGCTTGTGGCTGTCTTTTTCCAATCCAACTCAGCAGGTGTTTTGGTAAAATACGTGTCGTAGGCATAGTCCCGCTTTCCGTCGACACCAACTTGTATATCGGCTATCTCCTACGATTCACTTAGTGCTATTTTCTACGCCTTCTGGACTCTACAATGAGAAATGAAATTGTTTAGTTACATTAACTTGGTTGAAACACACCTAAACAGCCAACAGAATAGAAAACAATGCAATATCACGAAAAGAGGGGCACTGAATTGCACAATTCATAAGCTCACGTATTCAGCAGTAATTTATCGTGTTGTGTGTGTTAGCATAAAAGCAACATATAATACAACTCTTAACATGTCATTAGCAACATTCGCCTAAAGGTATTGCTCTGGGGGTGACAATAACACAAACATATTTTATATTCGTAAATCATCAGCTGCAGTTAGGACGCACTGTTTTTGGCCATACTTAGCCGTGGCTTTAGGTAAGCTAAGCGTCGATTCGATCATTTGATTCCGCCTGTCTACTTTCCAAAATTCTTGATGCAGACAACAGTTCTAACAACAGTTTACAAACAAATTACATAATCTGTGTAACAGGAATTCATACATCATACTGAAAAATGGTACCCCAGCAAGTGCACAACGAAAACATATTTGATTTGGGCCAGGCTTTGGCTGCCTTGAGCCTGAGGCTTGACAAATGGCCCTGACTTGGAGTTGGGTCTTGGACTTGGCGCTCTACCTCTTCGCCGTCGTGTATTGATTAGCCTGTCTTATCGTGACCCGACATGATATATGATATGACGATAGGTGTCAGTCACATAAACCCACGCTTACCAACACTTACACGGATGTTGCCTTCACTCACTGTCAGAACTGGTGGCAGTCGCGTAACTTCACAAGTTGGTTTGAAAGAGAATCTTGCTGTCAAATAGTATGGCATAACCAGTAATACAATAAGTTGCGACACTCTTTGATGACGGATTCACACACTTTGATTATGTGCCGAGAAGTTTTAATCACTTCCTTGTCTTGTTATATAGCCAGTTTGCGATACATGCAGCCAGACCTTGCGAGACACAACAAAAAACGCAGGCCTATTAATATGGGATAATGGCGGCAGAACAACATTTTGACGAGTAAAAAATATCCACAATACATTGCGGAGGGAATTCCCTCGCTAAAGTGCACAAGGTCCATAATGGCGCCAAACCGGAAGACGACGGCGCACCTACTGTGGTAAATTCGACGTGGTTTGAGATGAAGTCGAGTTATACATTCGATGATGTCAACTTCAATGTTGTAATCCGTCTGAAATATGGCTGTGAGTATGTCGTTAACTGTATTATTATTATTCATTTCGTTTCTGAATTTAAAATATTGAAATATACCTGTATCGGAATATTAAAAAAATATTGGCAATCTTGATTTTATAGATGACGTCACAGACAGAAAACGCGGCTACAGCGTCATCTCGAACTTCGGTAATAGAAAAAATATTATAATGTGATAAAGTAATATGGTTTGAGATGAAGCTAAGTTCTATTTTCGATGATGTCACGTTCAATGTTGTAATTCGTCTGAAAATATAGCTATACGTCCGTGACTATCTATATTATTACGTATTCCGTCCCTGAATTTAACATATTGAAAAACGCTTGTATATGTTATTTCATTTTGGCAACCTTGATTTTATAGATGACGTCACAGACAGAAAACGCGGCGACAGCGTCACTATCTCGAACATCGAACGTTCTTTCTAAAAACTAACGCCACCTGCCGAGTGCGTCATTGTAACGTCGTGCCATCTGTCGAATGAATTAGAACTAAGAAAGACTTCTTTCGCGTGAACCCCACTCGTGCAATAATCCTGTGAGTTATACTGAATCGGACTGTGACTACACATTAGGCTACGCGGCTAAAATAATTAATTTTGATAAGGTTCACTTAGTTCTCACAGGGTTTCTTCCAAATTAGCGAGCTTACATTATAAGTAGTTTGTTAACCCTAGCAGCAGGTTTCTTGTACCCCGAATGCGGAAAAGAACAGTGGCACACCGACCATTCTTGTTGAAATTGGTGCTAATACTAAAAGAAACTCTGTACACGATTTCGTTTCAGTCTCATTTAATGCACTCCAGTTTTATGCACGAAAATGGCAGTGAATAGAAAAGGTAAAGAAACAAGTTCTACATAAAATGTGCTTCCAGTAACACGTTTGTGTACCTTTGTAATATTGGTAATATATGATAAAAATAGCATGGTTTGAAGTTATGTTGCCAGAGACCACGTTCAGCCAGCGAAGCACTGAAGTCTATTTAAGCAGTTCACGTCACACAAACGACAGGACACGAACACGTACAGCTACACTACGATGTTGGGAGCTGACTGAAGGGCCTAGCAAACACATCGACAGCAACGGTAAACGGTAAACTT
This sequence comes from Ridgeia piscesae, assembly GCA_025642075.2. NCBI lineage: Eukaryota > Metazoa > Annelida > Polychaeta > Sabellida > Siboglinidae > Ridgeia > Ridgeia piscesae. Next base: position 70,684 of record JAODUO010001644.1, on the reverse strand, counting down.
CGACGCAAAGCTAAATAAAAACCGTCCTAGTTGGAATAACCCAGTGTTCTACACCACACGGAACCCATGCCTACCAGCTATACGGATAGGTTGGACTTGACTGACTGTAGAGTAGTTTGCCAAAGTTTGTGCGATCAACATTGGCAGCTTTCCGGAAACAACTCAAAACTTCTCCGTTTCGTTTGCATTACACGCCTTGGTGACGTCGATTACTATTTAATAACATGGATTGATTTTAGATTGTTCTCTTTGTAACCGTGCTTTGAACACCCTAATTGATATAGATTTGTTTTATTTATTTACCTTAGCTGATTTATTTATTTATGTGTCTTAACTTATTTAATTATTTATCTTAGCTTATTTATTTATGTTTCTTAACTTATTTAATTATTTATCTTAGCTTATTTATTTATTTATGTTAGTTTATTTATTTAATTCATTTAAATATTATAAATGTATCCAACACATCATGCTAATGTGAAGCGCTTCCATTAGCATTGAATTACTTTAAAAGCTCTATATTAATACACATAATAATAATTATTATATTACCAGTGAAAGAACGCGCGAAGTCCTTTACGCGCCGTGACTATACTTACTGTTATTTTGTTAACCAATCATCGTTAGCTGCACAGAGGCGAATGTCTCGAACTAAACAGTCTCGAACTCCGCCGGTTTTGCAGTGACTTGGTCACGTGATACAACATCATCCATGGGTATGTCAATGGGTCTGAAAACCTAATTATTTATTAAAAAATACCGCGCTTAATACTGCTTTCCGCTGGGTTCGCCATTATAATCGACATGTGTAGAGTCTATATAGGGCCACACAGCGGACTAGACATTGCACGCAGGCAACGTTATATAATGCTTTGTTTTGGCGTACGACCCGTCGTATTTGGCCTGGTATAAAACATATGCGGTGGCCTGGGATCTTGAGAACCCGGATGTGACCTCCCGGAGCCTGCAACGTTCTCCGCACACCTCGGTTGCTCGTGCTGGTGGTAGTTCCCAGTCGGGCCGGGCTGGTGTTCCGGATTGGGTTTTCTGAGCAAGATGGCCGGATGGGTATTGTAGCTGAACTTCTCTTCGGAAACGAGATCAGGCCGGGGACTGGGGCTGTGGTCCCGGGACGCCATGCACTGGCGGCGGGTGTCCGGTGGCTCTGTCTCTATCGTCACTAGCGCTGGTACTTCACTGGTCGCCGACACACCCAACCTGGACGTGTCGCCGTGTGGATTGACGTTCAGATAGCGACTTCCGGTGACGTCGTCTGGCCTGCTGTATTCCCGCGACGTGCGTGTGTCGGTCGCCGCTACGTTGGCACTCACCGCCTGCGTTTTGGCGTCGGTGTCGATTGGCGGAGGGGCCGGCGCGAGGCCGCTTCCGTTCGGATGCATGCTGGGAAGCGGAAGCACGTGGTTGTCGGCGGCGCTGTGTCGGGTGGGTTGCGGCGAGGGAGACGGCCGGACGAGGGAGTTGAGCTCAATGTCGGATGCGTGGTGGACGATGTGGTCGAGGGGCTGGTGGGGACACTTCTCGTCGCGTTTTTTCTCGCGGCACGAGATATACACCGAGATGGAGAGGATGACGAAGATGATGCCGCCGATGGCACACAGGATGACGAGATGGTAGTGTACCGACCCTGTGGTTCCCGCTGTCGTTGTCGCTGAAAGACGAGACACACACCGTCTGGTCAGCAACGAGGACACATGAAGCGCAACATGTCTTGTCTCTCAACAAAGTAACGAACGTCACATGGCATGTGGTATTTTAGTGTCGTGGCGGTCATTACGGTTATGAGCTAATGAACACGTCGGATTAACATTATTACTTAGGCAACGTTTATTTCTTACTGCAGACGGCGAATATCAAAGTTTATGCATGTCACGTTGCTCAGGAATACTAACATAGACATCGGTGTAGACGATTAGTAGGCCTACCAAAAAGTACGTCATCCAGCGAACAGACTGGAGCTAAGACACTGACACCCATTGCACAACCAATGACCAATGAAAATAAATTACAGTCTTCATCAAGAAATCAACAGTTTCTGTTAAACAAGTCCCTGTTAAAAACTGCCGACAACAATCGACACGTAGAAGTGAGTTGCATTTGTTTAGTTGTGTAAAAAGACATTCCGGTTTGATTCTTCAAATTTGATATTATTTGTTTACGAATCTCGCTTCTCGTTGTTAACTACATAATTTTTCACCATCACCACCGCTACGTAAGCAGTTACATCGGCTTCCAGTTATAATATCGAATTAAATTTAAATGGCTACTGTTACATACCGTACTCTTTCTACTCAACAACCGACATACTTAGTTAATCTGCTACATTTCTCTTATATCTCTAGAGCCCTTAGATCATCCGTATCCAAACAACGTTTTGTTCCTAAAACTGGACTCAATATTGGCAAACGTGCTTTGTTTGTAGCTACGCCAACAATTTGGAATCAACTTCCTATTACAATTAAATCTTCTAAAACTATAGCCATCTTTCATAAACTGAAAACCTACTTGTTTGAAATTGCTTATCCACCATAACTTTTCGGCAGTTCCATCCTCAGATGACGACGTTTGCCTGTCCCCGTTTATGATTACGCCAAACGATTTAATTTGTTGCGCCTATGAGCTCGAATTTACAAGGATGTAGGCGCTAAAGAAGTGTTACAATTATAATTATCATTACACCCTCTTCAGTTTGCCACTATTACTATTAGACAAGATGACAACGCACGCTCAGGGTTGCGTTTGCATGACAGTTCGTCCCACGAGTGGTTGCAATTGTGTCTCCCGTTGCACACAAGGGTCCTGTTGATGCACATGTTGTCGCCGCAGTTGAACATCGAGTCTTGGCACGATCCTGCAAAGATCCATGCGAGCTAGAGCGTTACTGAAGGTTAAACAAGCATAACGTACACCTAAATAAACGTTTTATTCACAAAGGCAACTTCACGCTTTCGTGTGCGGGGACAATATTTTAATAAGCCATATACAAACGAAAGGGACATCTTCGCTGTTCTTCGCAAGAAAAGATTTGACGAAATTGATTACTGCATGGCGACGACAGGAAAACTACCATTATGTAAACCTGATCGAGCTTGATTTTTGCTCATAGAATTGCTTTAAACAGAAAACTCAATAACACATATTCATGATTACAGTTTTTGGATGCTCT
>JAODUO010001644.1:57500-62500 GCA_025642075.2 Ridgeia piscesae | reverse complement strand
TCATCACCTACGAACACAGACATCATACACTTTACTTTGGTATGGTCAGAAGAAGCGTCATTTGTATAAGGGAGATATGAAAATACCCCCACCTTGTCTTCGTCCACTAACGGGCAGCTCAGACAACGCTTTGAACACTTGTTTAGGTATCGATCATAACACCATGGACACTCAAAAAACGAGTCTAAATTGGGTACCCTCAAAGGGAATTTGCGTGCGTCAATGCCGGACTCCGGTCTTCTCTGTAGATTACGTCAGAGGTAGACAACAGCTCACACTGCTCACGGCGCAGACGGTAACATAAGACATTGCACACATCGGTGTAGCAGGGTCTACACCGGGGTCTACACCGGGGTCTACACCGGGGTCTACACCGGGTTCTACACCAGGGTTTACACCGGGGTCTACACCAGGGTCTACACCGGGGTCTACACCAGGGTCTACACCGGGGTCTACACCGGGTCTACACCGGGGTCTACACCGGGGTCTACACCAGGGTCTACACCGGGGTCTACACCAGGGTCTACACCGGGGTCTACACCAGGGTCTACACCAGGGTCTACACCGGGGTCTACACCAGGGTCTACACCGGGGGGTCTACACCGGGGTCTACACCGGGTCTACACCAGGGTCTACACCGGGGTCTACACATGGGTCTACACCGGGGTCTACACCGGGGTCTACACCAGGGTCTACACAGGGGCCTACACCGGGGTCTACACCGGGGTCTACACCGGGGTCTACACCGGGGTCTATACCCGGGTCTACACTAGGGGCCAACACTGGGGCCTACACCAGGGTCTACACCAGGGTCTACACCAGGGTCTACACCGGGTCTACACATGGGTCTACACCGGGGGGTCTACACCGGGGTCTACACCAGGGTCTACACCGGGGTCTACACCGGGGTTCCATGGGTCTACACCGGGGTCTACACCGGGGTCTACACCAGGGTCTACACAGGGTCTACACCGGGGTCTACACCGGGTCTACACCGGGCGGGGTCTACACCGGGGTCTACACCAGTCACACCAGGTCTACACCAGGGTCTACACCGGGGTCTACACAGGGGTTCATTAGGGTCTACACCGGGGTCTACACCGGGTCTACACCGGGGTCTACACCGGGGTCTACACCGGGGTCTACACCGGGGTCTACACCGGGGTCTACACCGGGGTCTACACCGGGGTCTACACCGGGGTCTACACCGGGGTCTACACCGGGGTCTACACCGGGGTTCACCGGGGTCTACACCAGGGGTCTACACCGGGTCTACACAGGGGTCTACACCGGGGTCACACGGGGTCTACACGGGGTCACACGGGGTCTACACGGGGTCACACGGGGTCTACACGGGGTCACACGGGGTCTACACGGGGTCACACGGGGTCTACACGGGGTCACACGGGGTCTACACCGGGGTCTACACGGGGTCTACACCGGGGTCTACACCGGGGTCTACACCGGGGTCTACACCGGGGTCTACACCGGGGTCTACACCGGGTCTACACCGGGGTCTACACGGGGTCACACGGGTCTACACCGGGGTCTACACCGGGGTCTACACCGGGGTCTACACCGGGGTCTACACGGGGTCTACACCGGGGTCTACACGGTCAACGGGGTCTACACACCGGGGTCTACACCGGGGTCTACACGGGGTCTACACAGGGGTCTACACGGGGTCTACACCGGGGTCTACACCGGGGTCTACACCGGGGTCTATACCGGGGTCTACACCGGGGTCTACACCGGGGTCTACACCGGGGTCTACACCGGGGTCTACACCGGGGTCTACACCGGGGTCTACACCGGGGTCTACACCGGGGTCTACACCGGGGTCTACACGGGGTCTACACGGGGTCTACACCGGGGTCTACACCGGGGTCTACACCGGGGTCTACAACGGGGTCTACACCGGGGTCTACAACGGGGTCTACACCAGGGTCTACACCAAGGTGTACACCAGGGTCTACAACGAGGGTCTACACCGGGGCTCTACACCGGGGTCTACACCGGGGTCTACACCGGGGTCTACACCGGGGTCTACACCGGGGTCTACACCGGGGTCTATACCGGGGTCTACACCGGGGTCTACACCGGGGTCTACACCGGGGTCTACACCGGGGTCTACACCGGGTTAAGAGCCAGAGGCGCTGGCAATAGTGGACGTGTGACATGTCAGCACCTAGCCTCAATAATGTTACCTAAACACCGACTAAATTATCCAAGTAGGTAATACAATGATAAGGTATGATACAGTAGACTTTCTTTTATGGTTTGGTGAATCTTTATCTGTTTAATTGTTTCTACCTATAAATTAATGTGACAAATATTTCAATACGGAAAGTCACCAGACACGCCATGAATAACTGTGATCTCATTTGTTTATCAGAATACCCATTCTCTGTAACGGGCGTGTTGATCGATGAGTCATTCGGAATGAGACGAGTTTGAATTTACGGTACCGCCTCAAGCGTGGTTCATTCTGCTTATGCTCGCCTACAACTTGGGCAACTGGGGTCTCGTTCAGACGGTGTTACATCAGTATGATTCACAACCACCGCTACCTATTGCGTCGATTCACTGACGCTAACTATACCCACAGAAAACAAGTTCATAGACTATGAGTCGTCGATGTGAATGCGACCAGATCCGCCGATGTGTCTACAACTCCGGTGGTCTTTAAGGGGAGGTGCACAAAAACCTCCAATTGTTCCCCTCCAGGTTCGCCAAGATACATCGACTCCGCTGGCGCGTGTTCGTATTGTAACACCATAAGACGGAGGGATTGTTGCTGTTGGTTTGTTTCGCCGCCGCGTCGCCGTATCTTCAGAGGTCATCCGCTGTCTCATTGGCCGACTTCGATTGACCCTTCTTGACATAGATAAACAAGGTCAATCTTCAAGGCCGCTTCTTCAAGAAATTAACACGACACAATCATGTAAATATGGATTGAAGTCGCCACATTCTGTGAATTATAATTAAAGACCAATAAGATGAACATCACAATTTACACACTGAACAACTGATTACTTTATTTAATTTATTTACATAAGGGCTTTTTCTCCGTGATCACGATCATCGCTGTTCAGTTGGATTACTCTCATGGTACTGCGTGCGCAGCGTAAACCGAATATAACGTTAGGGTTACGCGAGTAACCCGAGTAGGCCAATCGAAGTGGGCCATTGACTTCAGAAGACGTCAGTTGTGGTGGCGCCGTAACTTCAGATTCTTATAAACTAAACTAAGGTTTGCGGGGCACGTGACCGGGCACAGTGAAGTGCTTATGGCGAGAACAAGAAACTCAAAAGGTCTAGGGAGGGAGTGTGCCCCAAATCCCACTCTGGAAGTGCCTATGGAAACTCGGGCAGTGTTTGGTTGCTGTGCGCCCTCAACGGTGTCGAGGGTCCCTGAGTGATGAGGCGAATAATTGAATGGAATCTTACATAGCCGACTCACCAATGGGAGTATTCACTAATGGGGTGTTCTCGCGAAAATACATGGCAATGATTAATTACATAATTAAATAATCAGCCTATTTTTTTTATTTCCGCGCTGGGTTAATAATTAATAAACAACACATACTCTACAGCAATTATCTAAGCAGGAATGTACTTTGCTCTAAAGTCATTCTATCGGTACATATTCGGATAGCGATCCTGGTTTGCGGACTATTACTGTATTCAGTCACGTGGATTTATTGGACAATTAATGTATTTTTATTATTCTGCATTCGCCTGGATTTGCGATTGTCCACACAGAACAGTCACAAGAATGGAACACGAAAGAAAGCTCAACCAAAGACTAAATAGAAGGATGTCTGTAGAAGAGACATGAACAAAGTGGGTTACAACGCCCTCGAGATGATAAACAGGCGACCCGGAGGGAGAAAATCAACCGCCATACCGGCCACCCCACACGACGGGAAATAGACAGAGAAGAAGACGAACATTCACCAGAAGACCAGGTCTGGGCATCAGATACTCCGTCGGTGCACTGGAGAAGCCCAGCGGTGTTTCATTTCCTCCAGGTGACCTTTGCATCACGCCTCGTCGAAAGCGTGTTGAACGATCTGCTTCTCCCCGACACTGCCCTGACTGGCCAGCCCTGACGGTAATGTCACGAATGTGTTCCGCGCGTGTACGAGTCTATCGCGTGTACGAGTCTATCGCGCAGACGAGGTCTTGACCGCGTTGTCCCAACGGGAACGTCGTGGCTTCGGTTAATGACTGTTTCAGCTGACGCGGTCTTGTTCACTCGAGAACAGCCAGCGGCGCTGTATCCACGGTGTCCCGTACGCGTCGCTCGTCTCGTTGCCACGTACGCGCTTTTGGTAAATGGCTATCTTGATTCTATGGCAAATAGACGTGTTGGGTGAATCATTTGGGTTCTGATTTGCTTGCGAGGACAAATCAAAATTAGTCCAGGGGCTCTTACGGCCGAACTCCATAAAATCGGTTTCGCGACTCACCTATGAGCAAAAATTAAAGCTGTCTTTTAAACGTCAATATGTATGTATGTATGTATGTATGTATGTATGTATGTATGTATGTATGTATGTATGTATGTATGTATGTATGTATGTATGTATGTATGTATGTATGTATGTATGTACGTGTATTGTAAGTATATAGGTATATATATATATATATATATATATATATATATATATATATATATATATATATATATATATATAGTTTTAATAACCCCCCAAATACTATACCTTATCTTCCCAGGTGTCCGAACCGCATGGACTTTACGATACAGCTCATACAGGTCTATATAGAACAATGTAATAATCTACAATCAGCCAAGTACAACCAAATATAAAGGTAACACGTAAAACGAAATATATTCCGAAAGGCAAGTAATAGGAATTTTTTATTTGTCTGTAATATTTATCATAGTCATATTTTTGTAAATAATACAACTACAATAATAATAATAATAATAATAATAATAATAATAATAATAATAATAATAATAATAATAA
>JAODUO010001644.1:45000-52500 GCA_025642075.2 Ridgeia piscesae | reverse complement strand
AAAAGTAGAGTTGCGGGTCAGCGCAAATGAAGCCCTCTATTTATATTACACATACTTGCCACGTTGCCAAATGTACAATATTTTTCTCCGAAATAAATCACTCAGTCGCTCATTTCGAAATAGTAGGCCTACAGTTAGATTTATAGCCATGTGTGTTATGTTCTCCGTACGTTTAATCTCTTCAAAGGCATACATCACGCACGGGCTAGAGGGGGCATAATCACTGGCGGTTTCGTGTAATGACATTATTTGTCAACCGCGAAACGACGCTGACGGAAGCACCGTTGTTGTATTAGAGCCCGACTGTGGGTTTCCCGCACGCCGACGCCAACCTGAGCAAAACGACACTATTACATCGCCGGCGCCAATCCATCACAGCGCGCGCAGGCCGCATACGCACACGTGTATTTAAATTATTAATACCGTTGGGGAGGCGGGACTAATCCATCGCAGTGTGCGCTAATCACGACGGCGCAGTGGACGACACCTTCATCGCTCACCGCATCAACTAAGTGGCGGCGTGGAGCGGCATGCAGTCACGGCGTCAGCCACGTGTAGAGCTCGCCAAAGTGCCACGGAGATCACCCATGTGGGTTTTTTGCCAAACTAATGACAAGGCTAACGACCGCGTACTGGAAGAAAGATGACGTCCCAGTGGTCTTAAAAGAGCGTAGAAACTCTCCATTCGGCAACCTGTCGGAATTTGCCATTTTATCTCTCGTAGTGTGTTTGATTTTTTGCATTTGAAACTCACGCGTTTAATTAATTACCGAAGGCAGTCACCCATCTATGGCGTACTGCTGCCAGCTGCGACAATCCCAATAGGCTAACTCCACCATTATGAACCATTGTTCACATACACATTTATATTTTACGTTATTACATACTTTTAGCGCATACTACTGTAACGCAAACATTTATAATGATCGTGTTAGTCTGTCTATTGAAACGCCAAAGAAGGTTAAGTTCATTGTAATGCCAAACCATGTTGTGGCAGTCAAAAGTTGTGTTCAATCTATTGTAGCGTTTGCAATGGCCGTCATAAGTGTAGCCCAGTCTACTGTAATGCTAACGTTAACACTGGCCATCGTAATTGTAGTTCAGTCTACTGTAACACCAATGTTTACAATATATTGTAACACCAACGTTTACAGTGAGTCTCCATGCAAAGTGTAATTCCGTTTGACGTAACGTCAACATTTACAGTGACTGTCATAATTCTAGTTTAGTCCACTTTTAACGCTAACGTTTACTGAACTACACTTGTGGTGATCACTGTAAACGTTGGCGTTACAGTATAAACTACAGTTGTGGCGGTTATTGTAAACGTTGGTGTTATAGTAGACTGACTTACATTTGTGGCGGTCATAGTAAACGTTGGCGTTACGTTAGACTGAATAACATTTGTAATTATCGCAATTTCAAATGTAATTCAGTCTAACGTAACGCCAACATTTAAAATGATCACCACAAGTGTAGTTCCGTTTATTGTAACGCCAATTACCGTAAACACCAACCATCACAACCATCGTTCGGTTCGTCTTCGGACAACTTACCGGCGACGACGTCCAACTGAAGATACGACAAAGACAGCACGTACAAGAACGTGTATGCCTTCATACGATGAGTTAGCGACCAACCGTGAAAGCGCACACGAACACCGGGTGCGTGTGGTCAGGATGGGCTTACTTTCCTCCCTCTAACCACGCTTGTCAACCGGCATCTTCACCCGTCTTGCCGCGTGTGGTCAGCGATCGCCTGTGCCGTCTGTACTACCGGCGCAGCGACGTTGTGCAACGGTCGGCAACACGACGCACGTAATTAGTGTTGGCCACGCGATGGCGACTAATTACTGACGCGAACAAGTCTTCGGGCCGGGGTATTCCACGGGGACGAACCGGCGATCGGATCTGGAATTGTGGCGCGGCCGCTTTTCAGGAGTGAATGTTCCTTGTAAATTGCACGATTCGATTACAACTTGCCAGACCATCTGGTCGGGTCTTGGGCAGCTTTGAACCATTGCTCGTATGGAAATAGGTGTATTTTACCATACCATACCATAGGCCGGGAGGGGGTTTGGGAGGGGCCAAGCCTCCCTAATATTGAGGGAGGGTTGGGTGGATTAGCGTCCACTGTTTAGGAAAGTGTCTGTCGCGATGATCGAGAGAAGCGTGAGCCGAGGTGGCGGCGAGGAAGGTGAAGTTACGACCGAAGCGTGGCAGTGAAACATCTGTCGACGGCCGCCTTCGTATTTCGACGTCGGAAGTAGAACTGCGTTGAAGCTGTGGTCCCGCCCCCCTCCCCACCAATAATAATTTCGTGTTGACGCTGATGACGCATACTAAAATACAAGGTTTCAGTGAGTAGTTTCACTTTGTATAAGTGATGATGTAAAATTATTCCTACATTTTAGCAATCATGAAGACTCGTATACCATAGACATTTAATACGTACTATCCGGAGAAGAACGTCATATCATTTTTAAATAAAGGCATGTCCGGAGAAGATTTTTAATGGCGCAGTTTATCCCCGTTATATTGGAGGCAGACGACACACGAGGCAAACACCTGGTCTTTGTCTGGTTTTACGGCACCCGTTGCGATGTGTCTAGACAATTCTGTTACTAATGGTTAGACATTAATCTTTGCTGAATGTCATGAAACTCCAGCCTACCCTAGACACAATAGTTATAACTGTACGACATATGTAGCATTCACGTGTTTACCTGTCTCCACTACTTCAGCAGGAACAAAGAAACGTCCATGAGTGTGACGACCACCGTCTCCATTATAACCGTAGCTACCAGTACTACGTGCTCAAAGCAGCACCCTTTAGACTGGTGGTCAGATGATGGCTGTAAACGGATCTCGGCTTTGGATAGGCAGGAGACCGTGCAGTACTCGTCGACCTTGGTCCACCTCCACCTGTCCTTCCCTTCCTCTCCCTCTCCCTCTTATCCGTCCCTTCTCTCTCACTCTCTCTCTCTCTATATATATATCTATCTATCTATCTATCTATCTATCTATCTATCTATCTATCTATCTATCTATCTATCTATCTATCTATCGATCTATCTATCTATCTATCTATCTATCGATCGATCGATCTATCTATCTATCTCTATCGATCTATCGATCTATCTATCTATCTATCTATCTATCTATCTATCTATCTATCTATCTATCTATCTATCTATCTATCTATCTATCTCTCTCTCTCTCATCTCTCTCTCTGTCATGTCTCACTCACTCACTCACTCACTCACTCACTCTCTCACTCACTCACTCACTCACTCACTCACTCACTCACTCACTCACTCACTCACTCGATCACTCGAGTGTGTGTGGTCGTGTGTGTCGTGTGTGTGTGTGTGTGTGTGTGTGTGTGTGTGTTGTGTGTGTGTGTGTGTGTGTGTGTGTGTGTGTGTGTGTGTGTGTGTGTGTGTGTGTGTGTGTGTGTGTGTGTGTGCTGTGTGTGTTGACAGAGAGAGAGAGAGAGAGAGAGAGAGAGAGAGAGAGAGAGAGAGAGAGAGAGAGAGAGAGAGCTTGAGTGTGCGCTTGCACGTGTGTATGGTGCGCGCGTGTGTGATGTGTGTGGTGTGGTGTGCTTGCTTTCTTGCTTGTACGTATGTGACGCTTACAATTTAGTTTGCTAAAAATCAAATTATAATACCTGTGGTGTGTACAGTTGTGGTAACGCGTTGCACAGTTTCGGGCTGTGATTGTGAAACCGCGGACACCCAGACACAGTAAATGGCCTAACTATGTGCTATGGAAAGGGCAAGCATAACGAAAACATGCTAACATGGCCTATTTGTCGTCAAACACGTTCGCGTGACCGGACAATACGGTCAGGACACGGACGACAACAAAGGCGACCACGACACGAACTGTCTGCGCGATGCATAACGTGGAAATGACACCGAAAATCGGTTTCACGGTAGTTCGGATTTCAATTCCGACCAGTGTATAACGTTAACTAGCCTTCCGATGAGTGACGTTTGTCTTCTGCATCGACTAGGCCACGTCGACTACAATATATTGATGTTCGTCAGAGACAATGCTATTCAAATGCAATTCAAGAATGATCCCTTGCTGACATCGTCACCAAGCGTGATCAAAACGATCGAGGTTTCCTATTTAGGTTTCTTTTATTGCCTACTTTGGTGGGTCTGTTGGTTGGCTCAATCATCTTGATACTGGTCTTGACTATAAACTCGCATACCTTGGTGAACTGACTTAGTAGAGTTTCCAGTAGTGTTGAGGAGAACGCACCTGCTCTAAGATAGCGTGTGATGCATTTTACTTGGCTTTCAGTCTGCCAGGTTACTTAGAAGTTCCCATCACAACGAGTGGTCGTCTTAGTGCTATTTTGTTGCTGTTCTTTGGCAAAGATGTGTTAAAATGAAGCGCCGAAGACAATGTACGTCAACCACTGTTTGAGCCAAACCTAAGATTTGACGCACGCACGCCAAAACTCGATAGAAAGACCGTGTAAGTTAAATGTATTATTTTGACACTTATTTAATGGAGAATTAATTTTTTCTGGAAAATGAGCACAGTCAATAAACCATAGATACAGTCACACAGGTGTATGTTTGACAGCACGACACTTCACACTTGCCATTGTGTTATGTCAAGTGCACGTAGGCTGAAGGTGACGATGCGCCTGGAGGTGACATCCGCTCCACACGACGACGTTGTACCATAAATGATTGAGCCGCTAGACCCTAGTTCAAGCTATATTCGTTCAAACTGTCACCAGCGGGTTTTTTGTAAAGGTCGCATATTATTGAAGACCATCCAGTGCTCCTTATTAAATCGAAAAAATTGCATACGCTGATACATGACTGTCAAATAGCATTACATTCGACATGCAAATTCGTGTAGGTTCCGCAGGAAACTCAAGATGGTTGTCGAAAATATGGAGAAGCTGAAATGTTGGAGACTTGAATTTTGACGAGGGATAAAGGACGATGACGGACGTGTCAATTTGTCCTGCGCCATTATCGCTGACTACAAAATGAAGGGCCACTGCGAGTGTTTGACATTTGCTTTGATTAGGAAAAGAGCATTTTGACGGGGAATTTCGAACCATGCGATACTAACCATCGGATTTCGACAGCAAACTGTCGGATGTATTTACGATGTATGTATTTGACAAGTGACGCTTCCTATACAGCACTTATAAATAACACCGACTAGATGCGACTGTCACAACATCTTGTTAGAGTTTGACAATTCGTTATTGTGGCAAACGATAATAAAAACGTTGAATAAGTTCATTTGATTACGCAACTTTAACTGAAATTAATGTTAAATCAATATGTTAAAAGTAGAAACACTACAGTAATGCGTTTACAATTAAACTGTTAAGTTTATTGAACTATATTGTATTGCTCTAGATTTGTACAGCGACCACAGCGTCGTATAACGGCAGCGGTGTCCCTTCCCAGTGGTGCATTGGCTAGAGCTTAGGACTCTCGACTAAGAGAAGGTGGATTCGAATATTATGCTTTCGTGTCGAATCGTGGGCAGGTACATTCATTCTTCGTTATTCTTTTTCTCTCAACTGTATAAACGAATAACTGGTGGATAGTTGTGTACGAATAGGTTTTGCTCATTGATTACAGCATGGCTGGATGCTCCCCAAAGAAGTGGTTGATTGAAGGGTTCTGCCACGGAGTGCCTCGTTCGTTCGTTCGTTCGTTCGTTCGTTCGTTCGTTCGTTCGTTCGTTCGTTCGTTCGTTCGTTCGTTCGTTCGTTCGTTCGTTCGTTCGTTCGTTCGTTCGTTCGTTCGTTCGTTCGTTCGTTCGTTCGTTCGTTCGTTCGTTCGTTCGTTCGTTCGTTCGTTCGTTCGTTCGTTCGTTCGTTCGTTCGTTCGTTCGTTCGTTCGTTCGTTCGTTCGTTCGTTCGTTCGTTCGTTCGTTCGTTCGTTCGTTCGTTCGTTCGTTCGTTCGTTCGTTCGTTCGTTCGTTCGTTCGTTCGTTCGTTTGTTCGTTCGTTCGTTCGTTCGTTCGTTCGTTCGTTCGTTCGTTCGTTCGTTCGTTCGTTCGTTCGTTCGTTCGTTCGTTCGTTCGTTCGTTCGTTCGTTCGTTCGTTCGTTCGTTCGTTCGTTCGTTCGTTCGTTCGTTCGTTCGTTCGTTCGTTCGTTCGTTCGTTCGTTCGTTCGTTCGTTCGTTCGTTCGTTCGTTCGTTCGTTCGTTCTTTGTTCTTTGTTCTTTGTTCTCGTTCTTTGTTCGTTCGTTCGTTCGTTCGTTCGTTCGTTCGTTCGTTCGTTCGTTCGTTCGTTCGTTCGTTCGTTCGTTCGTTGTTCGTTGTTCGTTCGTTCGTTCGTTCGTTCGTTCGTTCGTTCGTTCGTTCGTTCGTTCGTTCTTCGTTCGTTCGTTCGTTCGTCGTTCACTTCATTACTCTCGTTCGTTCGTTCGTTCTTCTTCGTTCGTTCGTTCGTTCGTTCGTTCGTTCGTTCGTTCGTTCGTTCGTTCGTTCGTTCGTTCGTTCGTTCGTTCGTTCGTTCGTTCGTTCGTTCGTTCGTTCGTTCGTTCGTTCGTTCGTTCGTTCGTTCGTTCGTTCGTTCGTTCCTTCGTTCGTTCGTTCGTTCGTTCGTTCGTTCGTTCGTTCGTTCGTTCGTTCGTTCGTTCGTTCGTTCGTTCGTTCGTTCGTTCGTTCGTTCGTTCGTTCGTTCGTTCGTTCGTTCGTTCGTTCGTTCGTTCGTTCGTTCGTTCGTTCGTTCGTTCGTTCGATTCGTTCGTTCGTTCGTTCGTTCGTTCGTTCGTTCGTTCGTTCGTTCGTTCGTTCGTTCGTTCGTTCGTTCGTTCGTTCGTTCGTTCGTTCGTTCTTCGTTCGTTCGTTCGTTCGTTCGTTCGTTCGTTCGTTCGTTCGTTCGTTCGTTCGTTCGTTCGTTCGTTCGTTCGTTCGTTCGTTCGTTCGTTCGTTCGTTCGTTTTCGTTCGTTCGTGTTCGTTTTCGTTCGTCGTTCGTTCGTTCGTTCGTTCGTTCGTTCGTTCGTTCGTTCGTTGTTCGTTCGTTTCGTTCTTCGTTCGTTCGTTCGTTCGTTCGTTCGTTCGTTCGTTCGTTCGTTCGTTCGTTCGTTCGTTCGTTCGTTCGTTCGTTCGTTCGTTCGTTCGTTCGTTCGTTCGTTCGTTCGTTCGTTCGTTCGTTCGTTCGTTCGTTCGTTCGTTCGTTCGTTCGTTCGTTCGTTCGTTCGTTCGTTCGTTCGTTCGTTCGTTCGTTCGTTCATTCGTTCGTTCGTTCGTTCGTTCGTTCGTTCGTTCGTTCGTTCTTCGTTCGTTCTCGTTCGTTCGTTCGTTCGTTCGTTCGTTCGTTCGTTCGTTCGTTCGTTCGTTCGTTCGTTCGTTCGTTCGTTCGTTCGTTCGTTCGTTCTTCGTTGTTCGTTCTTCGTTCGTTGTTCGTTCGTCGTTCGTTCGTTCGTTCGTTCGTTCGTTCGTTCGTTCGTTCGTTCGTCGCGTTCGTTCGTCGTTCGTTCGTTCGTTCGTTCGTT
>JAODUO010001644.1:35000-42500 GCA_025642075.2 Ridgeia piscesae | reverse complement strand
CATACGTACATACGTACATACGTACATACGTACATACGTACATACGTACATACGTACATACGTACATACGTACAGTTAGGCCGTAGAACACAGACCGACAGAACACACAAACTTACCATAACCGAGCAGTCTGACGAGCAGCAACCCAAAGACGCAGATGAGGTCTAAAACCAAAACATCGCATTTTATACATTAAAAAGGGTATTTTCTACTGGCATCATGACCTACGTGCATGCATTAATCAGTATACATGCATTATCGTACGATAATTGTCAATCAAGTTTTAGTAATGTATATTTCTACATGAAATCCTTGTCGGACTTTTGTTGATGGTTCTCTTAATGCCTGTTGCGTGTCCGTGTTCTTGTCAGCAACTCGTGCGTTGCAATCGTCGAGTGACGCAACGCTTCTAGCAATGACAGAGTCGAAGAGAATAATCGGAAGGGGCAGTTTTGCGGTGGCAGGTCCAACTATGTGGGATAGGGCCTGTACGAGTGTCACGATACTTCGGCGAGGTTCCGCGCGAGTTTAGCAGACGGTAGAATTGGTCAATTATCGCCCACTTAACAGCGCATAGAGCATATCTTTGGGAAACCTATATTGCGAACACTTATTAACGCTGCTGCGATGATTGCAGCCGAAAACAAAACAGAATCCCATCTTACAACGTGTTAAAATGGACTTTCTGTCCCCAACTGCCCCAGCCTCGTTTTCACGCGCGAGACTTACACGAGACTTGCCAAAATGTATACTATCAACTGGAACATTGGCAGCTTTCCGGAAACAACTGAAAACTGATCTAGTTCTCTTGCTTTACATGTCTTGATGACACTGTATTTATAGCACTGATTGTTTTTTAATTGTTCTGTATTTTTACACCCTAATTTGTTTATTTTATTTATTCCGCTGAGCTAATGTATTTATTTATCTGAGATTATTTATTTTATTTATTTATATGTTTGATTTAGTCAACACGTCATGTTAATGTGAAGCGCTTTGATTGGCATTTAAATATATAAAAACCGCTATATTAAGAAATGGAGTTATTAGTATATTATTATTAACATGCTGGGCGATTCTGATTTGTTTCGCGTCTTTTCTGTGACCACGTGATACCATCACATGACACCATTGTGGTGGTGGTTTTTAATAATAAGTTACGCTAGGCGTCTACTATTTCGACGCAAATTCGCGTGTCTGTGAACGGTCTGCGCAGGCTCGATATGATAGTGGCGCCACACGGTGGCCAGAGAACCAATCAATCATCGTCATATGTAACTAATATTCATAATAAGTAAAAGCTTTATTTCCTGATGATAACCATGTCCATTCAAATACCAAAGTTCAACGTCAAATCTCTTTATAAAAATGTGAGAGTTGCCTTGATAAATCATGCGAAAGTGGATATATAATATGTCTTCTCCTCCCACGGCTGGAACAAGTGCAGCTAGAGCCAGTCCGTCGGGCCTAGTGCAGCTAGAGCCAGTGCGTCGGGCCTAGTGCAGCTAGAGCCAGTCCGTCGGGCCTAGTGCAACTAGAGCCAGTCCGTCGGGCCTAGTGCAGCTAGAACCAGTCCGTCGGGCCTAGTGCAGCTAGAGCCAGTCCGTCGGGCCTAGTGCAGCTAGAGCCAGTCCGTCGGGCCTAGTGCAGCTAGAGCCAGTCCGTCGGGCCTAGTGCAGCTAGAGCCAGTCCGTCGGGCCTAGTGCAGCTAGAGCCAGTCCGTCGGGCCTAGTGCAGCTAGAGCCAGTCCGTCGGGCCTAGTGCAGCTAGACCCAGTCCGTCGGGCCTAGTGCAGCTAGAGCCAGTCCGTCGGGCCTAGTGCAGCTAGAGCCAGTCCGTCGGGCCTAGTGCAGCTAGAGCCAGTCCGTCGGGCCTAGTGCAGCTAGAGCCAGTCCGTCGGGCCTAGTGCAGCTAGAGCCAGTCCGTCGGGCCTAGTGCAGCTAGAGCCAGTCCGTCGGGCCTAGTGCAGCTAGACCCAGTCCGTCGGGCCTAGTGCAGCTAGAGCCAGTCCGCCGGGCCTACTGCAGCTAGAGCCATTCCGTCGGGCCTAGTGCAGCTAGAGCCAGTCCGTCGGGCCTAGTGCAGCTAGAGCCAGTCCGTCGGGCCTAGCAGTGTGTCAGCAGCAGGGGTTGAACCAGTGGGCTCTCTTTCAGATGATTCCAAGGAACGTTAACAAATTATTTTAATAAGACGGGCCCTAGGAACATTTTCTTAGAAAGCGTCACAAATGGAAGGCATTGAACACTTTATTTTGTGTCGTGGCGTTGCGTTTAATGTTCTATCAAGACAACAACATTCCCATGATCGAGATGACTAGAGGACGATTGGTTTTTTGCGTTTTTAAAGTTAAAAATTGTATTGTAACATTTTTCTGACAACTTCACATTAATTGTGTATATCAGGCGAGCCTTCGACTTCGTAGCTAGGAGGCTGTTTATCTGATGTGTACTACCTGAAAATGCCATAATATGGTAAAGAATTCACAATGCACGCGGGATCACCGCAAGGTGATTGCCTCAGTGCGATATTCTTTGATCTATATCTGGCTATGACACTGAGGGAACAGACACCCGATTGAATACTCGACATTGTACAAGAGTGTGACCATACATACAGTTACACTATTCACGACTACTTGAGCCAAAATCAAAACACGTGATTAATTGGAAGAGCAAAAAAACACTCCTACTGTTGGCATCAAAATGTAAACACCACGAAGTCACAGAATGAAGACTAATATAAAGCATAGTGTTACAATATGTAGATGATATTAACTATAGGTCATACAACATTGCAGCATAAGATATAGCACACCACAAGAGAACAATTCCAAGCAAGTATGAAATAAACAAGTACAATGTAGGCCTATCACTCCAAAGATAAAGCATTCAGAAACTCAAGAAAACACAGTTTTGATCAGTGTGTTACTGTAATGCATGCACGGTCAGAAAGCAAAGCTGACATGACGGGAGATGCACGAGTTAGTTATGTAGTTCTTATATTATACAAGTTATAAAACTTATATTGTGTTCGTTTCGATTCCGCCATTTTAAATGGATACTCCAATCAGTGAGAGGTTCACAGTATTAACTTACATGTATATAATATATTGCTTGTGCGTAGTAGTTGTGCACAATGATCCTTAATAAACAATTAGTTATAGTTTAATTGGTATAAAAACATGCTATCTTAGATTCAGGGCGCTGCCATCTTGAGGCGTATGCGCCAGTGACGTAAACCAAATTGTTTACGTCAATGGCTCTTTGATGAATAAGGCAAGGTTTGGCGGAATTCTCGCAAATTGTGATAGTGACGTAAGCAATCCGCGACATACTGGATACATCAAATACCATTGAACAGACGTAGGATGTTCGAACGTGCATGCGCCTGTGACGTGAGCGGTTAACGTCACTGGCGCATAAGTCTCAAGATGGCAGCGCCCTGAATCCAAAGTGAAGTGTTTCTGGTACAATTATACTATAATTAATTGTTTATTAACGATCTTTGTGTACAATTACTATGCACAACCAATATAGTAGACATAATATGTAAGTAAATGGTGTGAATCTCTCACTGACTGGAGTATCCCTTTAAACGGTTTGTGCGTGAGACGTCGGCGAAAGTCGAGCGAAGGTTTCGGGCGCGAGTACATGACGTTGTTCAATTATTTCGACGTGAAACGTGAAAGCTATTTTATCCCTGTGAGTCGTGATCAGGTGCAACAGCGTGAATTGTTCCTTCTGAACCGTGATTGATGTATCATTTTGTTGTTGAATGTGATAACAGTAATATTTTCTTCGTGAAACTAGAAATTGTATTTGTCAGTGTGAAATATGAAAACCCAAATATTTCCCATGTGAATTGTGATCCAGGACCCTCTACACACGTAAGTACAAATACCACCGGTTGTGCCTTAATTTTCCTGTGTGAAGAATTGCTTCAAAGAGGAGCTGAAACATATGAACAACCATTGCCCAAACATAAGAACATACCATTTAGACATGTGACCATGATTTGATGAGCACAGAGCTTTTTTTTTTTGATATCATTGACCACTAGGGGGCGCCATATTACGCTCCAGCTGCTTCCAGTTTGACTAGTTTCTAACTAGTCAATGTAAATGTTCGAATTTGTTTCGATTGCGACCTGTGATTAGACACGGATGTATTGTAACGAATATAGTTCGCGAAGTAAACAAATGTTACTTCAGATAAAAACTACTTCGTAACAAGTAAAAGCACTACATTAAAATTACACTCCGTTACATGTCGATTACATGAAGACAATTACGTATGTATTGTAACGAAGAATAAATATTTATTTACATGTCACCATTTCACGGTAGGTGGATATTATTTAGGAGGTTTATGCCTGGGTTCATATATCTCGTCTGCGGAATCATGCGATGCACCGAATACTGGACACGCGATTTTTACTACATTGTACACATATATATATATATATATATATATATATATATATATATATATATATATATATATATATATATATATATATATATATATATATATATATATATATATATATATATGACCTGTTCTAATGTTTGTAGTCATTATATCATTATATATGCGAGTTATATTCGTCACTTTGATACCATCATCTACATCCACATCCGGGTTCTTCTAGGGTATGTTTTCCAAGCATAGGTCACGCCAGTAATCACAGTGAAAGATCAACGCTTCGCCTATGAATACTGTAAGCCATTTTTTGACAGTTCTTTCTTCAATTCTATCCATGCGATGTTCTTCTTCTTTTAGACATACAAGTGTGTGGTCCTGTTTCTTTGAGAGTTATCTTGACTGGTGGTAGGCCGTCTGGTACTCTAATCATGTGTGATGTGTCCGAATCATATCAAACGTCTGTGTATTAGTTCACTGTATTTGACTCCAGGGTATTATGTCGGTGATCATTGAGAGGCTCTGACTTGTAACTTTCCTTGGCCATTTGGTTCAAGCACTTTTCTTAGCAGTCTCCTGTGAAATCAAATTTATTATTTCTTCCTTCGAGTGATTTACTTGATCCCGCTACCTAAAAAAATATTGAATCTAAAACGTCGACGGAAATGACGTTGTCAGTCCATATAAGTATGCGTATGTTTATGTGACGTCATACCAATCAACGATGGCAAAATGGGACATTTTTGTTTCTGGTTTATAATTGGCCAATCCAAGTTGGGTATCGCACAATTGATATTGGTAGTAGTTCATTAATTTGGGGGCGTCATTTGCAATAAACAGTGACACTTCTAGAATGTTTAATATAGTTAAGGTGCGGGGGATATTCTATATCCTTCAGTGGTGGCTGTGATATGTTTAAATGTCTTAAAGCGACATGCAAAATCATGTTATACGGTATAAATTATACCTATTATAGCGTAAAGACAGAAAAAAATTGTTTTCATGTACCATTTAGGGGTTGAAAATAGACGCAGTAAGGGCGCTTAACTCTGTGTACACATCGACCACGAGGCGTTTTCGAAACCGTTGTAGGCGTGGCTAAAAGCCCAGAAGGAAATGCATGATCACGCGTTGCAGTATCACGTGCGTGAACACAAGTTGACGTCACTAACGCCACACACAGCCAGGTGCAAAGCTCCCAGTTAGTAAAGGTCAAAGGGTGGGTGTCACTCGCGGAAATTTGAGTGACAGCGCCGGGATTCTTATAAACATTCGACGTTTAACATTACGAAATCAGTTCTGTTTCGATAAAACTTTTATTGGCGGTCAGGACGCTACAATAGTTATAACTTATACTGATTAACATGATTTTGCAATGAAAAAAAAAACGAACTGATCATGTCGCTTTAAGGTGATTTAAGCATGTTCGACTTCTATATGTATTAGGCTGTTTCTGGATGGGGCAGCAATTTGAATGTGAACTATTTTGAACATGAGTAATTTTACGAATGAACAGTTGCTCTTCCTCCTCTCCTTAAGAGTGAACCAACCTAGGTCTTTAACCATAATTATTAGTTGATTTAAGGTGGAAATGCATTATTGATACTTATTCTTATTACCATTTTTCTTTCGTGAAGGGTGTCATCCACTCTATAATGGCGCGTAATATGTTGTCACAAAAACACCGCTCCCAGCGGAACATTCAAGAGAAGTGTCATTTCTTTGGCAGCGAAGGTGTTGACGAGTGATGCATAGGTTGAATGTGTGCTTTGAAGTTCCTATACAGGGTCGTTTGGAGCTGTGTAATCGTCTTAATCTTAAATCATAATCCACAAGTTCCCAGAAGGGATGACGACGGACGAGTCACGGCTTTCACGGTGGGTTCTCTAGCCTGCTCCAACATTATATACTGGAGCACGTCGCAAACTTATTACTACATAACGTACTCCACTATGGGATAGTACTAAACAATTCAGACAAAAAATGGTTTATTGCAACTATATCTACTTCATTTACGATTAAATAAAAATTTCCAATTTGACTTATCGATAATTTTGCTCGGGTGGTTGTGTCATTTTTGGTAAACCAAAGTCTGAAAATTATATTTATTTTATAAAACAAAGTTAACCGCATAACCCACCGGCGATCTTGTAATTATGTCCAATTTAAGTCGTTTAGATACATTCTCTAACACTTATTTCGTGTGAGTATTTTATTTCGTCCACCTTGCTTTAAATTAAACGTCTAGAAACGACATGGACGGCCAGGCAACAAAGCTGGCCCTGTGGCGGAAGAACCAATCACGTGATCACTTTCTGAATGAACCTAGCAGTCTGTATGCAATTTATATTGCATTCCCTCTAATCCCGCCATTTTAACAGAGGAGCGTGAAACGTGAGTAAAGTTTCTGTTGCAATCGCATTAAAATTGCTTGTCAATTGTGTACGATATAACAGGCACCGCTCTGAGTCTATCTTCTTCACACCTGATTGATAGTTAGCAGACTATCAAGACAGGAAACTGGTCTTCCGTTGCACTGCCTACTCTGTGTTTCTCCCAGCTGTCTGTAAACTTCCGGCCTTTTGCATTTATCTCTCTACAATACGTCACTAAGCTCTGTTATCGAGAGCCATGGCTTGGGTCATCATCTTTACACAGATGACACACATTTATACAATTCTTTAGCAACTCCAACCAACTGATACAAATCGCTCCCTAAGCCAGTTCAATTATTACCTTAGATGTAACTTATATTGGACGATTGAAAGCAAACTATAGTTAAATGCAAGTAAAACATAATTTCTCATCAGTGGTACTCCAGTGCAGCAACTTGATGTTCCCCCAATTTCACACCAGCAGCGGAATATCAACTTTGGGTCGCTGTAGACCTATATGTATCTCCTGCGAGTCTCTAACGTACATGTGTGTCTTTTTAGATCTGCTAGGGCAATTGATCTCTGCTTGATCTATCAACTGAAAATGCATTTTTATAAACAGTTAGCGAGTTATTTAGTGTTGTTTACTTTTAATGGGTATAAATGAATAGTCATACATTCTGCAGACGACGTCACGGTTGCGT
>JAODUO010001644.1:27500-32500 GCA_025642075.2 Ridgeia piscesae | reverse complement strand
ATTTCTAAAACCAATAGTTCATTCGCTCATCTATCTCCCTGTCAGCCTGGCGGGCGAACTGGCAGAAAGCCGATGTTTGTGGATCACGCTGGTCGCCGGATACCAACGTCTTATCTGGTCCAGAACTTTGCATTCGACGTCTCCGGGGAGCTGGGTGTAATCTTCATTGGCTGCCCGTTAAGATACATTGCGCATGGAATAACTGATGTACCCCGTACGTCGCGGTTTACTTTAGGTTACAACAAAGATGTGTGCGCGAGATCTTCGTCAAGCCTTGCCTTTGTTATTAAATATGTGAATTACTTTACCACTGCGACATGGCATCCCTTAGAGCAAATGTTACGGCTTACATTTGGCAATTTAACAACATTCCCATAGGTTTTTGTCATAAAAATAATCTTCCGAAACCAAAATTTTAACAACATATACAACGAAAAGCACATGTTCATGCAGTTAATTTGTTGATAGCTTGAGATACTTTAACTACACTGTCGCGTTTACATTTCCCCCGTCGTTAAAAACGTTCCGATTGACGTTTCTGCGCATGCGCAATAAATGTAAAATCATCGATGTCCAGCGAAACAACAAAGCATTTTCGATATAAATTCCACGAGCTCTTCGTTAACTTTCCTGTGAAGATTACTGTGAAGAGTTTCTTAAAATGTCGTTCAATGCAATAAAATATAACGTTTTTTCTGTAAATCACTGTCACGGATTATGGCGCACTAGAGTCACGTGATTTACGCTTGCTATCAAAATATGCCTCAAAACTTGTTTGCCTCGTGTTAATTTGCGACAAATAACTTTGCTGAGAGGTTATATACATCCTAACGAACAACCCGTAATATTTATACCATAAATACTTTGTCTTTTCGCTGCACATTGATGATTTTACATATATCGCGCGTGCGCAGAAACGTCAACCGGAACGTTTCTAACGTCGGAAAAATGTAAGCGCTACAACGCAACCAGGATACACAATAACTTACTAGTTATGACACATGTAGTTCCGGATGTTTGATCTGTGTCGATGTACCGAGCAGTAGGCTTTTAGTTTTCGAATATAAGGCAGAGAGTGGGCCAATCGCGGAAGCCATATGATGCGAAGAGTGAACGAAATCGAAGTCCTGAACAGTATACTTTTTTCAGAAAATGGCTAGAGAAGCATCTGCAAATCCTCAGGTCTCATAACGATGGTTTGTCGTTCATATTACAGTAATTGTGATACACTCACGAGTGTCCAAACACGAACTGTGAACCTTTGTTATAAACGGCAATCTTGTTAAATTTATTTTCACTCGAGTCACTTGAGTCCAAACCTTCATCTGTGAAAAACATGCTTCCATGAAAATCCACTCAAAATTCAGTAGCAACGACGCCCAAGTGTTTCTCCTGTAGGACGACAAAGTGTTAACACCGACATGTCTACGACCCAAACAAGTCGACTAGACACGATGCACGCCTGATATATGATGGGACAGAATCACGCGTTTGTTTACTCAGTTAGATCGCGTTTTATCAGAGAATACATTTCACACGGTACCGATTGTTTGCACACGCGAATGCATTGTAAAACGTGTGTGTGCGCATGTGCGTGTGCGCGTGTGCGCGTGTGCGCGTGTGCGCGTGTGCGCGTGTGCGCGTGTGCGCGTGTGCGCGTGTGCGCGTGTGCGCGTGTGCGCGTGTGCGCGTGTGGCGCGTGTGCGCGTGTGCGCGTGTGCGCGTGTGCGCGTGTGCGCGTGTGCCCGTGTGGGCGTGTGCGCGTGTGTGCGCATGTGCGTGTATGCGTGGGTGTGTGTGTGCGTGTGTGCGCGCGTGTGTGTGTGCGTGCGTGTGTGTGCATGTATGTATGTGCGTACTTTTTTTTATTCGACTCTCCTTACAAGAGATGACAGTATTACTATCATGATATGCAATCAATATTTAGAAGAAAAAATCTTCAATTTCGTGAGCTTACCAGAATATGCAATTCCCCGTTATCTCGGGTATTCAACGTGGAAATACAGTTTACTTTGAACAGTTAGCTTCACACGAAAGGTCGACGAAGTGCGAACGAGGCGTGGATCTGCGTACGTTGCCACTTGGCTTGCCGTGAACTGTGTCCCGGGGCTATTGTTGTGGTGCCGACACCGACGCCCGTACTGCGGCCGGCTGCGTCAGACCGCGCGCCGAGAGGTCGGCTCCGTCGATCCATCAACGTCGATCCCGTGCGCCCGAGAAAGTCATCATCGATATCGATTGAACACCACAAAAAAGATACCCACTAGTACACTAGCTAGGGTTGTGGGCCTTACTTTTAGATGGGTCCGATACGCAGCGCGTTAATTAAAACGCAATGGAATATAAAACGATCGTCGAAAAAGATAATGTAACTGCTAGCGCTGGCTGGTGTTAAAGTTTAATTGTACTTCTATGTTGAATGCCCGAAATAACGGGAAATTATATATTCTGGTAATCTGGAAATTATCATCTGATCGAATTATAGATTTGTTTCTTCAAAATATTGATTGCATATTGTGATAGTAATATTGTCATCTCATGCAAGGAAACGTGAATAAAATGTAACTATCTAACTATAAGCGTAGATTGGATCAACTATAATTTCATAATAATATTATACACACTCACACACACACCACGCGCGCGCGCACACATACACACTCACACACACACACACACACACACACACACACACACACACACACACACACACACACATACACACATATATATATATATATATATATATATATATATATATATGTTTGTATGTATGCACATACATATACATACATACATACACACAAACAAAACAAACAAACACACATACACACATACACACATACACACATACACACAAACAAAACAAACAAACATACAAACAAAACAAACACACACACACACACACACACACACACACACACACACACACACACACACACACACACACACACACACACCGAAAATCGAACTGTACCGAACGGCATAGTGTGATGTTCTTCAGCCTAGATGACTATAGGGCTAGAGGTCACCACATTATAGGGCTAGAGGTCACCACATTAACGTGAAGAAGAAGACGAACTGAAATGCAGCGATTTGATAACACCAGCAATAAACAAAATGTAACATAATATGCGTGGTCGATACCACGAGCAATACAGCTGACCAGCGTTAACTAAGTGTTATAATTACACGGCGCCGGTGTAGCGGCCCTGTAGGTATAGGTCTACGTAGTAACGCTAATCCGATATGTGTTAGTTACAGTTCCTATCTTCAACAAATCCTCCAGCGAGCCGCGAGCTGTTGATATAATCCACCTAACAGCTGGCGGCAGCATGGCACATACATGTGCTACCTGTTGAAACGAGTAGTCTCGGACATTCTATATCATTACCATCAATATTATCACGCTCTAGAGGGGTTATCCAGGTTTAGGTACGCTGTACGTACGTTTGATGTATGTATAGCATTGTATACACACTCGCAGTAGTAAATACAAATATTAAACCAATCCTCTAGTTATGACTCTATCGCCATTCGTGATCGCGAGGCACATTTAACAAGCAGACCATAATCTCTCCGAATCATAGCAGAAAAGGTTTTTTGAAATCCCGAACCATTTCAAGCTTTCAGTGTCGTTGACTGTCTTAAGCTTCCGATGTCCTACACGTTCTGTGTTTAAAACCATTTAATCCGTTGCAATTTAGGTTCTAATATAACGGAATGTGTAACTGACTTAGTAAGCCTAGACTTATGCGCTGATATTTATAGTAAAACATTCAACAACTGGATAAAAAAACAAAACGAGCTACATTGATTTTTCAACGAAGCACCGTCGATCCATCCCAATCTTCTTTTTGTGTCACCGAGCAGATCCGTTGCCTAAATGTCACCGAGTTATCCCCATAGCTGTTACTGTCACCCGGCTTTCCCTTGGTCTGTCTCGGTGTCAACGAGCTGTCCCACAGTTTCATTGTCCTCATGGTGTCACGTGGTTACAGTGTCGCCGCGTCTCCCAAAATTATCACTGAACTGCCTGAGTTTCAGGTCCACCACGCCAAGATATGGTTTAGGTGTCACTGACCTATCACTACCTGTCAGTGTCACGATTATAAGACAGTCAGCCAACACGTTGACATGGATGCTGCATGTCAACGTGTTACCATAAACACGTCATTGAACTGTCGCGTGACTTCGTCGTGGACAAACCGACGAAAGACCATAGAGCGTTGAGCGGGTCGTACAATCAAGGCCACTTACCCACAGAGCGAACCTTCATCGTGCGGCATCCGGACACGGCGCTCGGGGGAGCGGACTACCTCGGATGTGGACGCCACAGCAAGTTACTCAGCCGCTGCATCAGCGGCCCGCGGAGACTGGGAGCCACCGCGGCCTCGCCTCCCGGTGCAGAGGTGCTGCTTCCTTGCCGCGCTGAATCGTCGGCAGACACGTGGCGCGCATGCGCAGTCCGACCACACTCCAAATCATAACTGAACGCTCAAAATTGGCCCTAACTGTAGCTGCGGTACAACTGTGGTGACATTTGTTGTTCGACAGCAGACTGCAGCTGGTCCGATTGCAATGCACTATACGTTATCTGCAATTGGTCTGAACATTGGCCTTGTCCAGGGTGGCTTTCAGCACTTGCAGTGGTCAACGAACCTGGTTAAATCTTCACAAATGGCTAACCATTTTAAGTAGCAACCGGCTGAAATAGCATGGGTTGGATACATCAACCAGCATTCTATGGGATTAAACCTCGGACAACACACCTGCATGTTTTACAGATGAGACACGCTAGGTCCACAAACTACATCCACAGAATATAAATACTCTAAAGGATATGCATTACAGTTAGCATCTAAGAAAAAGAGAGAAAAGGAAAGGCACCGACAACGCGAAAGAATACATTAATGATAAAAGATGCGCGTCGATAGGATATTTTAATTACTTCATCTTAAAAACTATATTAAAGGGGCTTACAAAAAGTCAATTGTTTT